>BGPR01000370.1:504060-538717 GCA_013235015.1 Araneus ventricosus
GGACTACATTATCTCTAGAATGCCTAGGTAAATCATCGGTTTTATTTTTTATTTTGAGAAGATTTTTTTTGTGTCTTATTCTCTGCTTTTTTGCTGCATTTGCACACAGCTTTTTAGCTACCTCTTTTGACATGAGTTTTTCTTTTTTTGATGTAGTTTATTTATTTGTTTTTGTTCCATTTTTTTTATTATTATTTCTTCATCTTGGTACACCCTACAAGATGACCTTAAGTTTTTAACTAATTTTTTTTCAACATGTTCGTGCAAAACAACTTTTTTTTTTTTGCAAATATGCCACAGAGGTTTTGTTTTCTGCAAAAAGGTGGTAATTAATACTTTGAATGGCACAGAATATGTTGGAATGTTCATCCTTGTAGAGCTTGCTGATATAATGTTGATTCGTCAGTAGAAGATGAATCAGCTAGTTTCCTAGCCGGTGGAGTTCAGCCTCTTGGTCGAGCATATTTTCCCAGAATTTTCCTTCAAAAATGGAAGATAGAAAGGTTTTTTTTTTCTTTGTGTAAAAACGGAATTTTTGGAAGAAAAAGAAAATTTTTGCGGCGGGGGAGAAAAAAAACAGAAATCCGAAGAAAAAAATTTATATATATATATATATAAAACGGAATTTTGAGAGGGGAAAAAAAAAAGCAAAATTTCTCCAAAATAACAAAAAAGTGGAAATCCGCTAAAAAGCGGAAGAATCTCATCCCTGCACAACTCACCAAAATGTCAAGTTGATAGAAAATGCTAAACTGAATACTGTAGCAAATGGCAACATAAAAAAACCATCTGTGTAACTCATTACAAATTGGATGCAACATGGGGAACTGTGCTTACTGTCCAGGTGAAACTGAGGAGATACGTACAATTTTGGAAGAATCCTTTGCTGAAAATTTGATTGAACAAGTTCAATTCCGCCAATGGATTTCAGTTGAACGTTGTAAACTAGAGATTTTAGAAAAATCTTCAGAAGAATTTATTGATTTATTCTGCAGCAAGTTGTTCTCTTTGGTTCAGCATGACTTCATTGCCAAAGAACAGGGATCATTCTTTAACTACAGGAAAGAAAATCTCAAAGAATCAGAGTTTGTTGTCACCTGTGATTTTTCTGAAAATCATAGCATAGTGCTACAAGATGAAGCACAAAGCTATCACTGGATAAGCCAACAGGTCACAATCCATCCTTTTGCAATACATTTCAAACAGGAAAACAAAGTTGAACATCTTAGTTACGTAGTTGTTTCTGATTGCCAGTTGCTGTTTACACCTTTAAAAAAAAACTCATATCCTTTCTGATATCCAAATTTCAAAAACTTCCAGACAAGATATTTTATTTTTCAGACAGGTTTGCTGCCCAATACAAAAATAAGAAAAACTGTTTGAACCTTTGCTTGCACGAGGAAGATTCTAAAGTGAAAGGAGAGTGGCACTTTTTGGCCACATAACATGGAAAAGGGCCTTGCGATGGAATAGGGGGCTCAGTAAAGAGATTGGCAGCTCGTGTTAGTTTTCCAAAGACCATATGAAAATCAAATTCAAACACCAGAACTTTTTGAGTAGGTTGTACAAAACATTACCAAGGTGAATCAAAATTGTTCTTGGAAAAATCACTTTGATCAAGCATCGACTATCCATTCCCATGCATTCATTCCCAAAACTACATCAACATTATTGGTGAAATACTTTTCAGATGATTTGTAGGGTTGGGAAAAGGAAGTGTCAAAATCTCCAGATAAACTTAAAATAGAAAACATATTAGGGTACGTCACCGTTGTGTATGAAGGAGGATCTGCTATGTTTTGCAGAAAAAAGAACTTGTTGAAGTAAAAATAACTTTTCTTCATCCATTTGGACCATCTGCATCATTCTTATATACAAGAAACACCGATGTTCTGTGGGTGTCTGTAGTGGACATTCTGACAAAAAGTAAATCCTGTGACTCCCACTGGAAGAAGTTATGTTCTACTTGAAACTGATGTATGCAAAACAAATGTGGCTTTTTCTAGCTTCAAATAATAAATATATCCTCCTACTTAATGAAAAGATTTACTTTAGACTCATTACTGTACTCTTTCTTCATGTTAGTGTTCATATATATTTTCACGCAAATGTAAAAATTAGCATTCTTGTATTATTCAGCAAAATGCAGGGTATTAATGAAAAATCAAGCTTTAGTTTCAATTTTTTTTAGCAATTAACCCATCACCATCCCAAATTTATATTTTGCCAGGTGATTTACAACACAAACTAATCATGGAATAAATTTGAAAATTTTAAAATATGCACTTTTTGAAAAAAAAAAAATTTAGATTTTGACAAAATTTTTCGAATATTAACCTATAGTATGTTGCATACCACTGGAAAGAGCATGCAAAATGCTGTAAAATGACACCTATACCAGCTCAATTAGGAGAGCTTCAAGAGCAATTCAAAAAAAAAAAAAATCCATTTGTGGTTTTTGGGCAAATTTTTAAAAATTTAAATTGCTGCAATTCAAAAACAAGTCGACATTTCTTGATGAAATTTGGTATTTTTCCAAGTCTACATCAATAGTGCACCTGTGCCAAATTTCATAAAAATCTGAGATGGTGAGGTTTAGAGAGTGTGTCGAGTTGACATAGAATGACCCTACTATGCATCTGCCTTTTAAGTTATTGAAAGTAATTGGCAATCAATATAAAAGGGATGGTGAAAGCTGCTGCTTTTCATTACAAAACCCAGTTTCTTGAAAAGCAAATGAGTATAATCAGAAATGAAATATACGGTAATGAAAATGATATTTATAGGTTTTGTTAATTTTCTGTTTCATATTTTCACGTCGATGGGCTTTAAGCTATTACTCCACTTTTAGAAAGCATAGACACTTAGATTTTCTTACTCGGTTCATGGGGAAAATTTAGTTTTTGTTTCAGTGCACAAATACGTTTTCATAAAATTATTATTCTTAAAAGAATAAAGGAAAAAATTAATGAACAATTATAATAAGGGTGGATAACATATTTTCGAAATAAACAATTTGGAAGAATAAATATTATTTACCGTAACCACGGATCTTTAAGACCATGTTGAGCGAGCATTCTTTGTGTTTGCATTAATTGAGGGATATCTTCAACTTTATATATTCTATAATCTGGAACTTTAGGTAATTCCATATGATGGCCACCCATCTTTATCAATTAATAAAAATTAAGCTGATCAAAATCGAAAATATGTATCCCCTCGCTACTGAAGGGCAAGTTTGTTGTCGTTTGCTTTGTTGCCAACTGCGTATACTTTTACTTTTATATTGGTGACAATCATGTCACCATTGGTCAACCATGCTAAAGTACATTAAAGAATAAATGTATGCAATATAAGTAGAATTAATACAGAATTAAGTTATGCTTTTCAGAAAGATAAATCTAAAATTATAAATCAAAGAGAATATTGGGAAATCAAAAAATTGTCGCCTCAATGACACAATGGCTATTGGTCATCATCGTTTGTGGTACTTTTGCTTTGTTTATTTTGGGTACACAAAAATTCCGTGTCGAGAATCCACTTCCGGTTTTCCTTTAACAAAAACTTATACAGTTCTGGGCTCGGAAATTCTACATTACGCCAAATAACAAAATAGAACTCGTCCATACGAAAGCTTTGTTCCCTAGGTAAGGAAAGTCTTTGATGATTTAAGTTTAAAAAACACGCTAAGTTCTCACCCCTAAACTCTTCCCATATAGCACGTACACTTGCAGCAAAGTGTGATTTTTCTTGATATTAGCTTACCATGACAAAGTTGACGCAATAACTTTGCAACGAAGTTCCTGCGAAGTAACAAAGCATAATCGATCACCCTCCTTGGAATGCAAGTTTGATGTAAAGTTGACATGGTACACTTCCACACAACGACCTGGATGCAGTTGTATATATCTGGTTTTGATCTTAGTCTCTGTTTTAAAAAACATCCGACTTTTAATAGCATTTCCTAGACCGTCCTTCTTTTTATTAATTCAATAAATCAATGATAATTTAAAAAAAAAACTAACTAGGTCTTTTTATATATATAAAAAAATTACTTTTCAAAAATTCTCCATCTTTTTACTAAATATAGAACTCGCACTGTAAAGAAAACTATATATCGCCTTTTTCTTAACGTTGAATTTTTAACGTTCATAAACAAAATTAATCCAAAAAAACAGTCAATGTTTATTGAAAAATAATAACTGTGTTGTCCCATATTTTTAAAAATAATTACTTTTGAACCCTAATTTCATAATTTATTTTACTAGCAAAACGTAGTTATTAGCGAAAATCGCTCTCCCTTTGACTTCAAATCATATTCTCAACTCAAAATTTAAAAAGTTAATGAAATCAAGAAGACAGTTTAAAATAAAACGTGTAGATGCACGATATATTAGAGTAATCTATCTTCGGCAATCGAAGTTCTTAGCTGGCTGAGTGGCTAAGGCGACAGGTTAGGAAGAGGGTTGCTGGGGGGTTCGAATGTGAGGTTCGTCTGCGTACTCTGTTTTTGCTATAGTTTGCAATGAGTTTGACGCAATAAACTTGCTGGAAGTTCGACGCGTGGTGACTTCGTCGTTTACAATAACTTGTTTCAAGCTCTCTTGCCGCGTCAAACTTGCTGCAAGATTGCTGCAAACTAAAATTGTTATCGGGGATTCTTTCGGGATCGGAGGATCACGTGTTCGAGACTCGGTTCCACGGAGACCAGTCGTGTACTGATCATTTTCAGATACGGAAACCCTCTGCCCTTTTCAGCATGCTCCAGCTGAAGTCAATTTCACCAGAATAGGAGTGAAGTGAAAAAAAAGGAGGGCTTTACATTTTACTTAGCAGTATATAAAAACATTATATATTTCATTCACTGATTTGCTGTACGGATTAACTTTAAAAAACACGCCTAATCGGACGAAGATCATGACCTAACAAAGAATTTCGAAAAAGCGCTGATCTTACTCGTTGCTTGTCACCTCTTTCCGTAGTAAAATCGTCCAAAAGTGCTTGTCTCGGGGTTTTAAAACGAACAGTATGTGGACTCTTAATTTTGAACCGTGGTCAGATGATGAGAATGGCACTTGAACTGCATCCCTTCTCCAACTTCCATGCCACACGAACGAGAGGCGTTTGGTTTCCGACATCAGATTTAAGGTCACCAGGCGCATATAAATCTGAGCATAATTGGTGGAATCGGGTTTTGTACCCGGATTCCTCCAGTTTCAAAGCCGAGACCTTAGCACTAAGCCACCATGACCCAGGGATCGGTAAGAAACTTTTATATTGTGAAAGATAATTGCAAAACTTCATAAGAATGACGAAATATTTTTTATTATTAGTGTTGGGATAATAATTTTTCTTTCGATTTGGATTTAATTTATTTAACATTACAACGCTACCGTTCTTTTTCATCAACTGGGACAGTAAGGACATAAAAATAAGCATAAAGTTATTTATTATTAATTACCCAGCTAGCAAAGAAGGTTGCGGAAAGGTTGCCATTTCACTTTCCGTAGGCTGTCTGCGAAAGCCTTTCCGCGCAAACCGTTTCAGAAACCATTGCCGCAAGGTTTACATAGAAAAGCGTTTTATGAACTTCCTCAATGAGAAGGTTTGGACGACAAGTCCGCGCAAACCGTTTCGGAAACCATTCCCTCAAAATTGACTTAGTAAAGCTTTTTATGAACCACCTGTCCCATCGTGTGTACCCCCGTCTGGTATAGTGGTTATTGCGTTTGCCTTCCAAACCTGAGAACGCGGGTTCGATCTCCGGCTCGGAGGAATGTGAAGTTTTGCCACAATCTACAACGAAATCGTATAAGTAATTTCAATTAAAAATTAGATGAATCAAATTAATTGAAATTAATAATTAAGCTTTGAATAATTAAGATTCCTAATTAACTGACATTCCAGATAACTCTAACAAGGAGAGGGCACGACTTGGGAAATTCAGTTCGGGATGAAACTTGGAATATTAGTAGCATACCTTTAAGGTGTTCACCCATTAATCTAGTAAAATGCAATGGCCAGCCAATTCGGAGAAAATGGCCCTCAAACTTAGGGCACAGATTATATACCAGTAAGTGATCACCAGCAGTTAGCGGCCAAATGGCTCAGGTGTCAGCGCGCCTGCCTACGGTCCGCCTGGTAAACGGTTCGGTCCTAATAGTGTTTTTTTTTCATTTTTATTTTTTCCAAAATTATTTCAAATTAAAGGAGAAATTAAAGAAATATTTTTTAATTAAAATATTAATTATTTTTATGCATAAAATAACTGTTCATTCATATGAAACTTGAATTATAGTTAACATTTAATTTATAAGCAGTAAAATAATTATAAATACATTTTAATGGTGATAAATAATAACTGTAATTAAAATTGTAATCTTAAAATCAAAAAAGTTTTAAATTATTGTGCTTTTATATTTACAAATACTTCGTTTTTACCTTATCTTGAAAACAAAAGAGAGCAGATGTTAATGCATTGAATACATTTGTGGAGTCTAATATTTTAATGATCGAATGTAAATAGTAGAGAGCAGCTGTTAATTTATTAAATACGTAGGCAGATGGTACAAAATTTCAATGATTGAAAAGAGACAAATGTGTAATTGTTTTTACTCACTATCTTATGAAATTCTTCTATAGTGCTACTCTTATTCCCTTAGAAACTCTGAACAAACGTGGTTATTCATCTTGGATTTTAAAGTGTTTAATATCGTTTTTTGATTAAATTAGCATGATACACATAGTTAAAATATTCTATGAATAAATACATTGCTAGTTTATCGGAGATTGAAGATGGAAGTGTACAAAAATCATATAAAGGACCGTTGTTCTTGTGGACAATCGTCAATCGTACAAGAATTAAATATTTTTAATTTTAAAAATATTTTTTCCTTTTTTTTCATGATAATTATTATTCTGGTTCTTGTATGTAATTAAATGTAGAAATATGAATTGCTTGCAGTAAGCGAAAGATAAATTTAAAATTAATTAATAAATGTAGAATGAATTTCTAAAATTTTTGAATGATAAAGCCTAAACAAAAATGTTTCATTATGTGCATCATATAATTATCATTTATCACCATTAAAAATGTGTTTATAATTAGTTTACTGCTTATACATTAAATTTTAACTATAATTCAATTATCATATGAATGAACAGTTATTTTATGTATAAAAATAATTAAAATATTTTAATTAAAATATTTCTTTAATTTCTCCTTTAATTTGAAATAATTTTGGAAAAAATAAAAATGAAAAAAAAACACTATAAGGACCGAACCGTTTACCAGGCGGAAGCGTAGGCAGGCGCGCTGACACCTGAGCCATTTGGCCGCTAACTGCGGGTGATCACTTACTGCTATATAAGCTGTGCCCTAAGTTTGAGGGCCATTTTCTCCGAATTGGCTGGTCATTGCACTTTATTAGATTAATGGGTGAACACCCTAAAGGTATTCTACTAATATGCCAAGTTTCATCCCGAACTGAATTTCCGAAGTCGTACCCTCTCCTTGTAAGTTGGACTAAGATGGCGTCAGAAAAAGGAGGATGAAAAAAGGGGGTTGGACCCCTCTGTAGGAGTACGGCTTGGGAGGGGGAAAGGGGGTTCTATTTTGTCCGTCGAAGGAGGGCTCTTAACAACCTTTTGAAAGGCCTGAAACAAGCTTGAGGAAAGCCTGAAACAAGCTTGTAATAAAAGCTTCGGGAAATCTTACTGAAAACCTTGTTTCTTGTTGACTGGCGAACCTTTCCTCTACCTTGTCGAAAGGTTCAACCCTTGTCATGGAAATCTTTGTGACAACCCTTTACCCTTGTCGACGACAAGGTTTCCAAAACCTTTTAGACAAGCTTTCTTTGCTATCTGGGTAACTAAATAGATAAATCAATGTTCCGAAAATGAATAGAAAAAGAACGGAGAGCGATAGCAATGCATCATTTATTGAACCGTGCTTGGGAAACGTACCCTAATAGCGCAAGATGCGCTACAATATTCATATATTATCTTTACGATGTTGTGCGGCATTCGAAATACCGTAGCAACATCGTGGAGATATCGTAAAATATCTCGTGCTAATATATTAGGACCTTTTATATTACAGCTAATATATTAGTCCCTTTAAGAGTCATTCTGTAATTCGTCCCTCTGTTCCTACCCAGATAGCCAGGGGTGGCGCCAGAGGGCGGACCGGGGGGGGCCCCCCCCCCCCCCCCATCGGGGAAAATTTTAGTAAGGGGTATTCAACTGTAGCTGATAAATAATAATCTGGCGAAAATTTGAGACCCATTTCATTATACTCGTCCCGCCGTACAGCAGGTCGTGCCCCCTGTCTGGGAGGCATTTAAACATCCCCTACTCCATTCAGTCCGATATTAAACTACGACGAATCCGATTGGACGAGCGAATGCGAGAGCCCTCGAAAACCGAAATTTGAGAGTTTTATTGCCGGCCGCTTCTTTCACTTTGTTGTTTTCGACTACTTGTTCTCTGCGTTGACTACTATTGCTCTTCAAAATTCAGAACTTCCTTCTTCTTTCGAAAATGAAGATATACAAATAGATTCGGGAAAAACTATCCTTCGATCTAATTTGAAGAATATATCCGACGTCAAAGCTTGGATAGCCGAATATTATGTTTGGGTCAAATATTAGAAGACAAGAAAGTTTTGAATAAAGGACTAATATTAGTATTAAGTTTAAATTTAATGTAAAACTAATGTATGGAAACAACAAACCAATGTAATTGTTTTGTTGTAATTTAATGTATGGAAATTTGTTTAATATCACAATTAAATGATTAAATTATTTAAATTTTTAGTAAGTAACATACTGTGCAAAATTAAAATATCTTTATAAATTTATTAAAATTTATATTGCTGTATTCTTTTATAATAGTTATCAAGGGTGGGAAGAAAGTTTATGTACATTTACGTAAAAAGAAAAATCAGCAAGGAAGCTAGAAAAAGCAAGTTTAGAAGTGCCAATATAAGAACTTGTGAGAGAGCTTACGAAAGAGTTTTGTAAAAGAGTCATACCCAATATGTTAAAAAAACTCAACCCTCCCGTGTCTTGAGATAGCAGAGAAAGCAGATGTAAATTTTCTGGACAAAAATTTTGTTTAAATTATTATTTAAGATATGTTTTTCATAAAAATTGTCATTCCCTCACTGTGATCATTCCCTCATTCTAGTAATAAATAAAATAATAATAGTATTTCATGTTATTAAGCAGGGCCACTATTTTTTTCAATCAAGTACTTTTTCTCGTATTTTGCTACAAAAAATTAGAAACTTCTGAAATGTTTTTTTCTTCTTCCATTTCCAATGTGAAAACGGCCTATTTGCAGAAAATCACCCATGTACTAAATTGAGATAATTTTTGATTTGACAACACATTGTGTTTATTAGTTATATTATATTAGATATAAATTGTAATTATTTTCTATTTATTTAAAATTCCCTGTTCTCTAATCACAACAGGAATGGGTATTGCAGAATCGTGCAAATATCACGAAAAGATTTTGCGTATGCAAGAAAATTTCACCATTGAAATATTAGCCGACTAATGAATTAATCCTACATATAGAACCGTCCAAAAATGGATCAACGATTGGAGAATTTGGGTCTACGAATTGGTTCTGGAATGATTAGTGAACTATTGGTTAACTATTGAAATCATTTAAACAAATATTTAGCCTTAAATATAGAATTAGGTGATGCCCTCTAGTAATTTTTTTATGGAAAATTTTAAAAATCTATCACATTTACGGAATTATTAACTGTCTTTAAACATTGATACATTTCTGGAAAAATTCCTTCAAGAACAGGAAACATAGTTTAGGTTCAAACATTAAGCTACAGCAGCCGAATGTTAAATTGCATGACTCTGGCCATTAACTTGTGTGTGTTTTGTATTTTTTGTTTATGGACTGAAAACTTTCACCTATGCTGGGCAACAAATTGTTTGTAATTTGGATACGGAATACTGTTTCATATGTATTTTTATGCTGCTTCTGAATCTGCATTCAGAAATTGTCCCTATGGCACCATTTTTTACTCAATCGCATTTTCTGTTGTTGTAGCCTTATCAACCTTAATTCTCTATACATGAAAAGTTAACATTTTTTGTCTAACAATAGATATTTTGACCTAGGGCATACCCAGGGAGGGGATATTAGCTTTATTTTATTTGCGACGGAGGGCTCCTAATTATTTTCCTGGAGACCGAGTGTTTGTCACTACTCATCATTTGAGCAACCCCGCAAAGGGGCGTACTACCAAGTTTATGCCAAAAAGAGATGGACCCTGCATCATCCTCACCCAAAATTCACCCACTTCTTTTGTAATCGCCAACCCAGACAATCCAAATGAACCTGTGGAAATATACCACACATCAGCACTGAAAGTGTACAAACAGGACGAAAGTGCGACACCGGTGAACCCCCTTAGAAAACGTGGAAGAACACGAAAGACTTATACTTCTGGTTCCTCACCAAGACGGTCTGGTAGACGTCGGAACCAATTATTATGCTTTTATATAAATTATATTTTTTTCGTAGTTTGTTCTTTCTTTTCATACTTTTATCCCAAAAATATATATATTAAAAATATTTTTTTCTGTCATTTTATTACAACTTAAATCTATAACAATGGCAAATCTCATGTCGAACATTTTCCAATATTACCTTTACATTATTTTTACTCAAAAGTAAGACTATTTTATATTAAATTTATTTTATTTTTTATTTTCAATAATATGGTTCTATTCTCTTGACTTTCTCACAAAACGCAAGCAAATGAAACACTAATTATGATTTTATGAATTATATTTACAGGGAATATAAACAAATTGTAAACTTTGCAAAAGGTTAAGAATAACATGAATTTTCAATATTGTTAGAAAAATCATGAATAAAAATATTTTTCTGTAAACAACAAAATCAAGAGCTTCAAATGGGTGGTAATCCCTCTGAAGCATTCTCTCCGTAAAATGAGCATTTTTCTATCCAGTGAATTATTTTCAATTCTCTCATGAATAATCCCAGAATTTTTGCCCATCCTTAACATTTTTGAAAATAATTTTATAGCGGATTTTTGAAAAATAGAAACTCTTATTTTAGAAGGTTTTAGGGCTGCCAATTGTTTAGTGCTGCAATCATATTTTTTTTAAAGACGACGCTTATATGGGAATTGTAATATGTCTAATAGAAAGAATTTAAAACAAATACAAGGTGATTAATCACGGAAAAGAATTATTCCTTCTCAAAAATTAATCAAGGCAGTATCTTGTAGAAGAACTTACTATTTTAGGAAATAACATTCTGAAATTTGCTCCTGTATCTCATTGCGCGAGTTGTATATAAACATCGCCCAATCCACTAGTGAGAGGGGACCTTGCATTCGCTTGTCCAATTAGATTCATCGTCGTTTGCTATCGGACGGAACTGGAGTCGGGGAGACCGTGCCCCCCGTCGGGCAAACTCTAGCGCCATTCCTGCAGATAGCACGTACGTTTGTAGCAAGTTTGATTTTTACTTGATATTACCTTGTCATGGCAAATTTGACGCGTCAAGCTTAAAGCGAAACTGTGGCAAACTAACAATGCAGAATCGCCACCCTCGCTTGCAAAACGAGTTTGCCACAAGTTCGCCGTGACAACTAGCCCCACCCCTCCTTGCAATGCAAGCTTGCTGTGAGTTTGCAATACAAGCTTGCTGCAAAGATGATAACACAATTAGAGATAACCCAGATAGCAATTTTAGTTTGCAGCAAACTTGCAGCAAGCTTACACTGCAAAGCTGCAAGCTTGACACGACAAGAGTGCAAGCTTGAAACAAGTTTGCAGAAGCGACGAAGTCACCACGCGACGAACTTGCAGCAAGCTTGCCACTTCAAACTCATTGCAAACATAGCAAAAACAGAGTACGAAAAAACCCAGGATTAGAACGCGCGACCTACAGATTCCAAAGCGGACGCTTTAATCACTCGGCCAGACAAATTCTGGAAGGAGAAGATAGATTTCGCTAATAGAACGCGCATACGATTTATTTTAAACTCTTCTTGATTTCATTAATTTTTTAAAATTTTGTGTTGAGAACATGATTTGAAATCAAAGAGAGAACGATTTTCGCTAATAACTACGTTTTGCTAGTAGAATAAATTATGAAATTAGGTTTCAAAAGTAATTACTTTTAAAATGGGAAAAAATGTAAGTTATTATTTTTCAACAAACATTGACTGTTTTTTAGGTTTAATTTTTTTTTTATAAAAGTTAAAATTTCAACATTAAAATAAAGGCGATATAGTTTTCTTTAAAGTGCGAGTTCTATATTTAATAAAAAGATGGAAAATGTGTCAAAATTTTTTTTTATAAAAAAGTTAGTTTTTTCACAAATTATCATTGATTTATTGAATTAATAAAAAGAAGGACGGTCTAGGAGATGCTATTAAAAATCGGATGTTTTTAAAAACAGAGACAAAGATAATTATCTCTTTGTGCTATAATCTTTGCATCAAGCTTATTTTGCAAACTTACAGCAAGCTTGCATTGCAAGGAGGGATGCCACTAGTCACGGCGTTGCAAGCGAGGGTGGCGATTCTACATTGTTAGTTTGCCACAAGTTCGCTTCGGGGAGTAGAGGCCGGCCCCAGGGGGGAAAAAAAACCAGATAGCACGTAAGTTTGCAGCAAGTTTGATTTTGACTTGATATTCCCTTGTCATGGCAAAATTTGACGCGTCAAACTTGAAACGAACTTGTAGCAAGTTCGCTGTGATAACTAGCGCCACCCTCGCTTGCAACACATTTGCTACAAGTTCGATGTGACAAATAGCGCCACCTCCCTTGCAAATCAAACTTGCTGCAAGTTTGCAAAACAAGCTTGATGCAAAGACAGCACAAAGAGATAATTATCTTTGTCTCTGTTTTAAAAAAACATACGATTTTTAATAGCATCTCCTAGACCGTCCTTCTTTTTATTAATTCAATAAATCGATGATAATTTGTAAAAAAAACTAACTTTTTTATAAAAAATTTTGAAACATTTTCCATCTTTTTACTGAATATTTGACTCGCACTTTAAAGAAAACTATATCGCCTTTTTCTTAATGTTGAAATTTTAACGTTTGTAAACAAAATTAAATCTAAAAAACAGTCAATGTTTGTTGAAAAATAATAACTTAGACATTTTGTCCCATTTTAAAGTAATTACTTTTGAACTCTAATTTCATAATTTATTCTTCTAGCAAAACGTAGTTATTAGCGAAAATTGCTCTCTCTTTGACTTCAAATCATATTCTCAACTCAAAAAATTAATGAAATGAAGAAAAAAGTTTAAAATAAATCGTATACGAATCGAATCGAACGATGCATTAGCGAAATCTATCTTCTCCTCTCGCAGCCGAACTGGTCGAGTGGTATCGACGTCTGTCTACTAAGCGGTAGGTCGCGAGTTTTATCCCGGGTTGTGTTCGTACTCTGTTTTTTGCTAAAATTTGCAATGAGTTTGCACGACAAGCTTGTGGCAAGTTTGCTGCAAGTTCGTTCCATGGTGACTTCGAAGCTTTCGTTAACTTGCTGCAAGCTTGCACTCTTGTCATGACAATTTTGTGGCAAGCTTGCACTCTTGTCATGACAAATTTGTGGCAAGCTTGCTGCAAACTAAAATTGCTATCTGGGTAATATCAAGTCAAAATCAAACTTGCTGCAAACGTACGTACTATCTGGGAATTATCTTTGTCTCTGTTTTAAAAAACATCCGATTTTTAATAGCATCTCCTAGACCGTCCTTCTTTTTATTAATTCAATAAATCAATGATAATTTGAGAAAAAACTAACTTTTTTATAAAAAAAATTTTGACACATTTTCCATCTTTTTACTAAATATAGAACTCGCACTTTAAAGAAAACTATATCGCCTTTTTCTTAATGTTGAAATTTTAACGTTTATAAACAAAATTAAATCTAAAAAGCAGTCAATGTTTGTTGAAAAATAATAACTTCAGTTTTGTCCCATTTTAAAAATAATTACTTTTGAACCCTAATTTCATAATTTATTTTGCTAGCAAAATGTAGTTATTAGCGAAAATTACTCTCTCTTTGACTTCAAATCATATTCTCAACTCAAAAAATTAATGAAATGAAGAAAAAAGTTTAAAGTAAATCGTATACGAATCGAATCGAACGATGCATTAGCGACATCTATCTTCTCCTCTCAGAGTTTATTTGGCCGACCGGTTAGAGCGTCCGCTTAGCAAGCGCGAGTTCTAATCCGAGGTTGTGTTCGTACTCTGTTTTTGCTAGGTTTGCAATGAGTTTGACGTGGCAAGCGTTCTGCAAGTTCGTCGCGTGGTGACTTCGAAGCTTGCGTTTACTTGCTGCAATCTTGCTTCACACTTGCACTCTTGTCGTGTCACTGCAAGCTTGCAGATTTGCAGTGCAAGGCTGCTGCAAGTTTGCTGCAAACTAAAATTGCTATCTGGGTAGTGTGTGCTATTCGGAGATTGCTACATTACTACGCAAAAATGGCATATTCTTTTTTTTGGCGAATCCCAGATAGCATACACATTTGCAGCAAGTGTGATTTTTTCTGGATATTATCTTGTCATGACAAACTTGACGCGACAAGTTTGCAGCGAAACTCCTGCAAAGTAACATAGCATAATCAACATCCCCACTTGCAAAGCAAGTTTTCTGTGAAACTGACATGGCACATTTACGACTCATGGCACAATGACAAAGGGAAAACTCTTTTCTTCTTTTCTGCCTGTGGTCCGAGCTGGTATAGTGGTGTGCATCCGCTCCTGCGAATCCTATGATCGCCAGTTCATATCGCGCTCTCCTCTACATGTTCATGGATCGTAAAAGTAATTTCCATTCAAAATAACTTACTACACTCCTCTTATGCGGTCAGAAGAACGGAGAGGAAAAAAGGCAGCCCCAACGTCCTATTCCGCAGTAATAAAAGAAGGCGGAAAAAGGCGAATCCCTCTGTAGAAAGGGCTTTGAAGAAGGGCGAAATACTCCTGAATATGCAGTACATTTGAAACGGCAAGCTATTTTTTCTACTGGTCACAATGAACTTGACACGACAAGTTTACTGCAAGTTTTTCTCATGTTGACTTCGAAGTTTGCGTTAACTTGCTGCAGCCTTGTTATGAACTTGCGGTCTTGCCGTGCTGAACTTGTTGCAAGTTTGCGGACTTGCAGAGCAAGACTGTTGCAACTTTCTTACAAACTAAAATTGCTATATGGGATATCTCTTGTGTTGAAACTCTACAGCTTTAATCATAGAATTGCCCAAGTAGCACACTATATTGTTCAATATGGTAAAATTCGAAAAATCAATATTGTATAATATTATGTTACAATATTGAAACAGTGTAAAATGTAAGACTTTTTAAATATTGAGCAAAATTATACAATATAATTCAACCTAGTTTCAATAATGTACTATTTATTTCCCAAAAATTATAAATATCCTTAACATTAAACCTAATTACTTACTAGAGATCGAAAGAAATATTATTGCTTCCACGCCGCATCATTTTGATTTTATTATAATTGACATTCTTAAGCATACGAACCGTAGATTCGAACCCCCGCCAACTTTGTTACCTAATCAGTCACCTTGTCCACTCAGCCACCGAGACCTTGCAAACCTGAGCATACATTGCGGTAACCCAGCTTGGCTTGATACAAAGTATCGTGCATCTCTACATCTTATTTTGAATTGTCTTCTTGATTTAATTCACGTTTTATAATTTTGAGTTGAGAATTTGATTTGAAGTCAAAGAGAGAACGATTTTCGCTAGTAACTAAGGGGTCTGTTCTGGTACCCCCGGTTGGGGTTGGGGGCGTCACCTTTTCCGCACGTTAACAACGGGAAAAGTGACGTCTCCCACCCCTACCGGGGGTACCAGAATAGACCCGTAAGTTTCGCTAGTGGAATAAATTATAAAATTAGGGTTCAAAAGTCATTACTTTTAAAAATATGGGATACAAAGAAAGTTATTATTTTTCAACAAAAATTGATTGTTTTTAGTGTTTAATTTTGTTTATGAACGTTAAAATTTCAACATTAAGAAAAGGTGATATATAGTTTTTTAAAAAAATGTGTGAGTTCTATATTTAGTAAGAATTGGGATGGAGAATTTTTTAAAAGTAATATTTTTTAATAAAACTACCTAGTTAGTTTTCATTCATTTCATCATTGATTTATTGAATTAATAAAAAGAACGACGGTCTAGGAGATTTTATTAAAAACCAGATGTTTTTTAAAACAGAGACAATGAAACAAAACCAGATATATACAAACGTATCCATTTCGTATGGTCAAAAAACCACCGGAATTATAAAACGTTGTGTTATATTGTTAAATGCAGAATTTACGATATTGTCGTCACTACATTTATAAACGTTGTTAAACGTAGAATTTACAATATGTTCAGCACTACATTGATCAACGTTGTTAAACGTAGAATTTTCAATAATGTCACACTACATTGATCAACGTTGTTGGAATATAAAATTTCCAATATTGTTTACACAGTGTTATACAGTATTTGACTTTTTAATGTAAAATTGCTCCATTGAATTCTTTGAAATAAAATCTTAAATAATATGAATTATTAAGCAAAAACTAATACTTTTGTGGCAAAATTTGACGTTTACAAAACTTTTAAAAATTTAGATACAGCATTCGGTATTCCTCGGTATTCACAATATTGTTCAATATTGCCCAAAGTATTTTACAATATTGTTGTGCTACTGGGGTGTTGAAACAAGACGAAATTTTCATTGCAAGTCCAATGCGACCTAAGGACCGAGTAAAGATCTACTGAAGGTTTTGTTTCCAAAATTCTACTGACTGGGAAAGTGAACGATGCTCATTCTGGAAAGGTCGGTCGACGGCGTTAAACAGTCACAAAGGAGAATGCTCATGTCGTCCAAAGCGTGATCCAAGGTGCCTCCAGGTTTTTGTTAGAATTCAGAGCGGAATGCGACGAAATTCCACGCACCGTATTCTGTGCTACTATCTTCATTCAACACTCAGACTCCACAACCCTACAGTGCTGCTGCCATGAATGCACGAGAGACATTCGCGTACGAAATGCTGCAACAGTTTGATGTTGGCGATATTTACTGTCTGTCCGCCGCAAGAACTGTCGCCGCCAAATTGTCTAATTTACGGCAGTCGCTATAGAAACACATTATCGTAGGAAGAATTCATTTCTAGTAGGTAGAGGCTCATTCAAATGCGTTCCGCAAACTGGCGCCAAGAATAAGTAAAACCCGACTTCCGTTGGATTCCTCCTAATCGAAATGATATATATATATACAGTCGACGCTCGTTATAACGACCCTCTGCGTCCCACAGCAGAAGGTCTTTATAACGAATGGTCGCTATTGTGGATATAATTAAAAACTGTATACATGCACGTTCAGGAGTTCCATATAAATAGGCGATTTTTAAAGAGATTCAAAATAAATACTCAAATTATTTTTTATCATTGGTATTAAAAATAAAATTTTATCAATTAAAAATATATTTCTAAAACAGATTTTAAAGTTGAAAATAAAGGGTGTTATATACTTACAAAACATTTATTTTCTAAAGAAAAATCAGAAATGGTTGTTTGTCTTTTCTGCATATGTGATTTTTGCAAAACATAATTTTCCATTTCAATTAAAGCTGATAAATAATGTTCTGTATTTTCTTGCCTTTCAAAAAAAAGAAACATTTTAAAGTCTCAATAGCACTTGAAACATTTTTTATTCTAGGCTATTCTAATTTCCGCGCTGTGGTGAGTGGCAATCCCCCCCTGTCAAACTTGAACTGTAACACTGAAGACTCTACATCTACGAAGCTTGGCAATACAATAATCAAAGTCATTTACGTTTAGAAACACGTTCTTTTTAGAAAAATACCGGGAAGAGTGTCCGCTGAATTTGGACGTTGTATTGGGATTAGACGACACTGGACGGTCGTTATACCGGAAGTAAAATAACATAGTGCGTAGTGAAACAGAGTTGGGGATTTTATCACTGGTCGTTATGATGGAATGGTCTTTATAATGTGTGGCCGTTATAACGAGCGTCGACTGTATATGTTTGGACCTCCATTTCCTCTAAAATTTGATATTTTCAAATGTCATCCTCTAACTCATTATCTAGTTCATTGCGTTTTTGAACTGTCGTGTGCCCAGACAAACCGAGAGACAGACGGACACAATTAAAAAAATGTTCATTTTTTTGGATTCAGGGAGGTCTGAAACGTGTAGGTTCTTCAAAATCTCAAGGTCGAACTTTTTCCGATTACAATACTTTCTCTGTGTGTATTTCGTATACGCGACAGTATTAAAACTGCTGCAGATTTTATTCTTTGTTAAAAGTTTGTGGCAGATGGCTCGTTGTATGTAAGGTTAAGATAAGTTATAAATGATGTCGTGGATTGATAAAATCAACTTGATAATCATGGCTTTATAAATATTTAAATGTTTTAAATGACGTTAAGAATTTCCAGCCTTTTAATTTGTTTGATAGTATTTTAATGAAGTGAAAAAACACATAAATTACTTTTAAAATTTCATTCAGCAAATTAAGTTTGTTTACAGGATAAATTTGGTATTATTTTCTGTAGCCTACCGGATAGTTAAAGATAATATATCCCTTAACAAAATTAATTAAACGTGATTGATATAATAGAATACAAATTTGATCAGAATACTTTTCAAATTACTTGAAACTGAATGAACAAAATTATTTTTCAAAAAATGGGCAACAGAGGAAGAATGGACTAAAGGACTGAAAAGAAACTTTCTGTGTCCTTTTTGGAATTGAACATTTCTTTCACACTTTAAGATCCCGTTTAGGGGCCATGTTCACTATAAGAAAGTTAAAGCTGACCTGAAAAATCTTGATCCAAGTTGGGAAAGGGATTTGTAGAACAGAAGCTAAGAATAAAACATGACTCACCAACAAGTGTTTGTTGCTTTTTCTGAAAACAACCTTCCAGTCTACCGCGAAATTCTGTTGCAGTAAGAATCGGTGAAACAGTTCCCTTTTTTAAAATTTAATTTATATTCCTTCTAAACGAAATCCACAGGCGATATACAGAAGAAACTGTTTTCTAATGGAAATCCGAGGTTCCCGAAAAAATTCGATATATGAAATGTTCGAATTCAATATATGGGGGTTCGCTTGCTATGGATTTTGAGTTAATTACTGCAGACAGTATCTAAGTGTATGCAGTTTACTCTACAAAACTGAACCAACTAAGATCCTTGCACAACACATTATTTACGAAAAATAATACTATAACTAAATTTGAAAAAAATATAGCATCTGAATTTATACTTTCTAGTATGTAAGAGTAGTATAGTAAAAGACTGCATTGTGATCGTTGAAAAACTCGAGCTCCAGGGCTTAATAAGTCTCCACGTTTTAGGTTTCCCTGAGGATACGGAAAAAAGTACTTTCGGAATTTATTTATTTATTTACAACTCGCCCCGGCCCAGCCTACGCAAGAGGGTGTAAGGCCTTCCACAGGCCGTAAGGTACAGAGGGTGTAAGGCCGTACTTCTGGAATTATCTCTATTCGAGAACACGCGACTCAAAAACGGAAAGAGCTGGACAAATGAAATTTCGCATGTGGTCTTTATTAGACCAGTTCTGCCATCAAAATAAACACTCATCAGTTCTCTATTCACATCTCTCATCAGCTCTCCATCCTATGCACTCTCAGTTCCCAATTCAACAAACAATTTATCAGTTCTATCTATTTGTCTGTGTGTGAACGCGGTGACTCAAAAACGTTATAACCCAGATATAAATGAAATTCGGTATGTGATATTGGCATCCAAACTGTAGATCTATATAAATTTTGGTTCCAGTCGGTTAAAGGGAAGACGTCCAAAATGAAAACAGTGGAACTTCGGGAATCCGAACTCCAGGAATCCGAAATTTCTGATAATGCGAACATCTTTTTTTAATATTCTGAAAATTTTTTATCAAAAAATGAAGGAAAAAAATAACTATTAAGAATCAGAAACAAAGCTAATATTTATTCCTAGCAACAGAAACATTTGAATTAGTATTTAAGAATGAATACAGCACCTTAATTAGTAGAAACAAAATCGGTTTCTTCTTTTGACGTAAGGAACTAAATCTGCTTGACAATGCGATTTTTAGTACTCTTTTCACAGATTACACAAAGTCAATACTCTACTGCATTTGGTACATCAAGAGTATTTTGCCGAATTTTCCGGATAATCCGAATTTCCCGGAATCCGAACAGAGATCAACCTCAATTAATTCGGATTCACGAGGTTCTATTGTACTCGATTCTCTTCACTATACGACGAAGCTAAACGCAAAACGCATCACATTGTGGAAGTATGCGAGAAAGTTGAGAGGAGAACACTCCCGATGATTTCTTTAATGTTTTGAGTAAGTAGAAATGGTTCAAAATGTGCATTTTGGAATTTTGTTCGCAACCCTCGTATTTCATTTTAGGGATGGGAAAAACCTACCGATTTGAACCGAAAACCGCTTTTTGTTTCGATTAACCGGTTTTTTCGGTTATTTTTTTTTGTCCCGGTTATAATCGGTTATTTTTTTAAATCCAATAACCTGGTAAAAAGAATCGGATCGGAAGATAGGCTCGATTTTAGGTTCGATTAGACTAAAATTTACCAAGTTATGAAGCTTTGAATTTCATCATCTTAGGACAATCAACGACAACCGCTACCTCGAGGCGTCTGTTGGTTGGTGGCTTACTGAAAGAGTCTTTATGAACAGATAAATATTGGCCAATGGAATGATTTCCTAATAAAACAATATTAATAAAAAATTTTGTAGAAAACGGCGTTTGTTTTTTATAAAAAAAACCCGAAAACCGGTTATATCAAAAACCGGTTATTTTGAGCGGTTATAACCGCCAGGTTAAACCGAAGGTGATAAAACCTGAATAACCTAAAACCGGTTACTTTCGTAATAACCGCCATATCTATTTAATTTGCACTGAGATATTTCAGTTAGCTGATCTACTAGTGGCATATAGTCTATGCTAAAAAATAGGTGCAATTGGCAAGAAGAGAAAACAGGATTGTTTTGAGATGTAATATAATTTTCTTTTTTTTCAATAAACACTCACCAAGTCGATTATAATGAAGAACAGAAAGTAAAAAAAAAAGATATTTCCGAAATCTTAATTTTTATAAATTACAGATTTTCTAACGAAAGAAAAAGATGGATTTTGTGTAATACACCTCATACCAACAAAACTTTTTTGTAAAGCAGTTTTCTGAAATCCAGTGAAAAGTTTTCCAGCAAAAAAATGCCCAGAAGTAAGAAATCAACAGGAAGAAAACAACAACAACAAATTTTTTTCTGTCGTCAGTAAAAAGGAGCTCAATATAAAATATTACATGTGTTTGGCTGCATCTTGGAGAAAATGAAGATTGAAGAAGTTTTCATTTTTTTCCCGTTCAAAACCAATACAGGCTTTAAATCAACAAAATGTTTTCTCGTTTCTTTCCCCTCCCACTAGGTTTATAAGTCACTTCTGATTGTTACCTTTGAAAAATTGGCAAAGAGTAAAAAGTGTTTATACTTTATTTTATGTATGGTTTTGTTAGCTCTTTTGAAATTTTTTTTAGAATCCAATAATTCCGGCATATTCCATTGGAGTATTTCCACATGAGTATTCAGGAAAAACTAGCAAAGATGGTGATTGATTGATGATGATTTCATGTATATACTACGGTCAATGTGGACAATCGGTTATTATGCATAATAGCAAAGTAGGCCGGTTAAAGTGAATAATCTTTGAGAATTTACCACATTAACCGGTTATTATGCATAATTACCAATGAAGTTCGGTCATTGTGATTATTTTCAACGGAGTAGTTTTCTTCGCCTCTAACATCCTGTAAAGTTGGACTTAAAATTTAAAAATTTAATTTTAATTAAATGTTTTTTAAGTTAAAAAAATCACTTTAGATGGCGCTGGCATCTCGAGTGCGATTGAAATTCTACATTTCAAACAGGAGATAGTGCAAAGACAATCCACAGATACTTCGGTTTCGAAAAGATTTAACTTTAAGCGACTAATCTTTAACTGTATTAAATAATAAATAATAATTTTTGGTTAATTAATCATATTTAGCAATGGAAGTTTGGTCAATGAGATGACATGCCAATGTAATTTACCACATCGACCAAGCTTCATTGGTAATTATGCATAATAACCGGTTAATGTGGTAAATTCTCACAAATTATCCACTTTAACCAGCTTACTTGGTTATTATGCATAATTACCGCGGTTATTATGGCTAATAACCGATTATCCAAATTAACCTAACATATACATTAAATTAGGTATCTTTCTTTTGTTTGTTATTTTATCGTGAATAAAGTACAATATACAGTAGACTCCCTAATATCCGGACTAATGGGGCTGAAAGTCAGGCCGGATAACAAAAATGCCGGATAAGCTAACTTTCTACTCCATCCATACCACCTTTATATCCAAACCCGATCTTATTCATAGTTACTGATCTCTAAGTGCAGACCGATACTTTGCAAATGCTTGTACTGTACTGTACGGTACGTTTTAAAAATTTATTACAGAACCAGCGGGAGTGGTCTCCCCTAAACTTTATCTTATATTTCCCAAAAAGGTGTCATTTCCCCTCCCCCCCCCCTCGGGGAAAAAATGCGAATCTTTTGTAACCTAGAATGCCACAACTACCCACGAGTTTCCTTTAGCGTGCGCCAAGGTTCCGAATATCGCCATGCGCTCGCCAAGACGCAAAATGGCCTTGAGTCCATAGTAAGAAAATTGAATATGCAATTTGAGCGCCTTTTTTTTACCAATTAAAACAATAATTGGACATAGATCTGCAATTAAGGTTAGAAGGCCACTTACCAAATTTCATGCATTGAAGTCATTGTGTTAAAGAGTTAACGTGTACACAAGCATGCGATTATACAGACCGACAGACAGTCAACCCTTTGACGGACTTGGTCCAAAATTTGATACGGACCTACATTCCTGATGATAAAACTGTGTACTAAATTTTATTCATCTAGTTATTTAAGTTTTTGAGTTATCGTGTTCATATGAACGCGACAGACGGCCAGACAAACTTCCCTTGGACGGATTTTGTCCAAAATTTGAGAGAAACCTAAAAATTATGTGCCAAGATCATATACTAAATTTCATCCCTCTAGCTCTAATAGTTTTCGAGTTATCGTGTTCACAGACACACAGACAGACAGACATAATTACAAAATTGTGTTTTTCGGACTCAAGGAGGTCTAAAACATGGAGATTCATCAAAATTCCGAGTTCGAATTTTTTGACGATCACAATACTTTCTCTTTGCGTACTTCGTATACGAGAAAGTAAAAAGGAATTCTAAGAATAAAAATATTGTACACATTTTAAGATTAAATTTATAATGTCTAACTTAATTTCAAGAAACATAAAGTCTGCTATTTTGTCATTGCTGTACAACTCTATCCTACTCTCACCATGTTTTTGACAGGAGTAGTAATGATTCATGTTTCTCAATTCATTTTACACAAACAACTTCACCGAATACACACACATGACTTTGTTTTGGTATTCCTGACTACCCTTAAAGTCTTACAAAACCCTTTTAAATCACATCGCAGAAGGTCAATGAAACCCTGTCAGGATATTGCCCATTAGAAACTCATTTTTGAACATTCTTAACTTCCAGTGAACAAATTTTAGTTCCATGGTTGGAGAATTTTCAGAAAATTCTACTTGTAATACATTTAAAAACTACCATAAATAAAAAGTAATTTATCATTTAAAAAATGTGTTATAAAAGGAGCTTTATAAGAAATTGAAATATTAATTAGTGTTTGTAAAGAGCGCATGACACTTTGACAGCGTTTCCCTTCGGAGCTTTTTAAGGTGCATAAAAACTGGAATAATTGATAAGAACAAGGCAAATTAAAAAATCTTTTACTATAGTGGTTTACATCAATTATTATCACGAAGGAACTCAGGTACTAACTGCTATATTAGATAAATTTATTTTACTTATTCTTCTAAATAATATTCTACATACCTATTTTAATATTCTGATTAAATTATGTTGGAATACGATGGAACATTTTATTTTAAAAACTACCGTTATTTCGTTATCTTAGAGGAAAATTAATTTGGCAAAAGTTAAAAGAATTTTGCATTTGTTTACTTTCATGAAAAGTTAAACTACTTTTATGAATTTTATTTAATGCAGAGAGTGTCCACAAAACATTTTAGAACATCTCAGGAATTTCAGTTTACGATGTGAATAGATAAAAGCTCAGAGAGGGAAACATTTTTTTTCTTTATTTTAAGCTCCAAACCAATCAGAATATACAAACGAATATTTCAGAAAAGAAACGATAACATTCTACGACTACTTCAGTAAATAAACCTTCACAGTAACCAAACTTCGCTTCCGTCAAGCAGTTCATTACCTCGCAATAACACGATTTTTAGAGCTCAAATAATTCTTTAATCGCAGTTCGAGAACAATTAAACGTTTTCTAATTTTACAGATGTCAGAGGAGGAATGTTAACATATTTAATGAAAGTGGTGTAAGCGTTCCATTTTAATTTGAGTTCTTAGTAGATTAAAATATTTGTCTTTTCTTGTTGGTAGTGTTTGTATTTACATTACAATCGTGGATGAAAATATACCATAAGATTGCATTGCAAATTCCAGTAAATTTCATTAAATAAAAAAATGGAACTATTTATTTTTTGACGAAGTATAGGATACAAATATTGCAATCATAACAAAAAATTCGAACTCGAGATTTAGATGAATTTCCAGGTTTAGGTCTAAAAGCGTCATTTTTGAAATTGTGTCTCTTTGCTTGAGAACACAATAAGTTAAAAAAGGAACGAGTTAGGTGAAAGAAATTTGGTATGTGGTATTTACCCCCAGCTAAGAAATTTAGCTATACGCTTTCAAATTTTTTTCCTTCTTTTCTGATTCCATTCTAGTATAAGCCAAGAATTTTTAACCATCTCACTTTTTTTAACTACATATATAGTTATTAATGGTCAATAGAAAAAATGGAATCACTTAGACGAGATCTTGTTATCCTGAATTAAAAAGAAAAGTGTTATCAATAATAACAAAAAATTAAAAAAGGAAGATTGAGATACATGTCTGCGATTAAGTTAGCAAATCAATTTCTAAGAATAAAAATGAATTGAAAAAACATTTTCCAATGAATGAGAATTTTTTCAGTAAAAAGTCATTCAGTTACCCTTACTAAAAATGCTTTAAATCTAATGCAATTGGTCTAAGAATCGTATTTTATTTTTTAAAAACTGAAACACCAACTAAACTGTAGATGTTATTCGATAAAATGGTGCTATGAACATTCGTGTCTGTAATTGCTTGCTTTTACAGAGAAAGCCGTTACTATCAACGAAGCATAATAAACAAAAGCGAGTTTTGTTAAATGAAAAATGGGAAACGAATTTCGAGCACATTCGCTAGTTTATAAAATGGCTTACAATTCCTAAATACTCAAAAAAGCCCTGGTTAGAACTTTAAACTATCAAAACAAAAGTAATAGGAGAAACTAGTAATAGAAAAGGAAGAATTTTCAATTTTACTAGCCGTCTCGAGAGAAGAACGTGGCATATTTATTACCTAGAAAAATAAAGTCGATTCATTACTTTAAATAAATGTTTTTCAACCTTTTTATTCTTTACAAAAAAGTTTGAAAAGTATTCCTGAAATAAGTAATAATAGAAAAAATCAATCTTGCCCATTTATTTGGTCACAAACAACCCGTAGTTAATTAATGTGGTAATAGTTATTGGAATGCCTGTTGAGAATTTTATACTTACAGAATGCAAAACTGCGAATTCAAATGCTAAGACATTTTCGGCTTCTAATCTTTTGGTTTCTATTAATCGTTTGTAAAAGAGTACTTAATAAGCGGTCATTGTTGTTCCTAACGATACAAAGGAAGGATGCTTTCTTGATGAATTTCTCGAAGGGTAATGGTCTTCATTCGTGTCAAATGCGTGAAAGAAGAAATATTTCTAATTTAACTGGTATAATAAAACTGATGATAGATGAACATGGATCAGGATGAAATGTTAGGATTTCGAAGGCATTTTTTTGCAATAATATATGAAAATTCTAGAAAGTTCAAGAGTATAAAACGTGAAAACGGCGTTTGCATTCCAACCTAACCAGTTTAAATTTAATTTTATTGTTTTTGGAAGCTAATTTCCCTTAATTATACTGACTCTTGATATCCTCCTGAGACCTCGTGTCCATTTTTATGGACACATATGTGTTTTATTTAAAAAAAAGTTGCTTTCCATTCAAAGCCCTTAAATCCCGCTTTCCAATGTTTTGGGTGGTCCGGGCTGCATTTAGTAATTATATATAATTAAGTACATTAATTAAATATATTAATTAATTAATTATATTTATTAATATATAATTTATTAATTAATTACATATAGTATTATATTAATCCTATGAAGAGTATTAGTATCTCGATTTTTGTGAAAATAGGTCTAAAATTATGCCTTTGGGTCCCAAGAGGATACGACGCGTAGTAGTGCCTCTGTAGCGAAAAATGTAGCATTTTTTGCCTTCAGTGGTAAAAGTTTTGAGAAATACTGTAGCCCAAGACACTCCTTACATTCTAAATCCATCTTTGTTAACAAAGCATTGCATAGTGATCACCACCAAGCAAAGCACGAATTATTAAAAGATCAAGGGAAAGTATAATACACTGGTGTGCAAAAATGATTCAGACAATAAAAAAAAGCAATGGTTCAGAATTAATTGAGGAGAATCGTGTAGCATGCAAACTCACATTTTACACCGCAGATTCGGTCACGAGGACATTTAGGGGACCAACCAGATAATAATGAAGAAGAAAAGGGATTTCGGCTGTTACTGTTTCACAGAAAGTTGACGGTGATTCGAAACTTTCATCAATGGTTTTGTTTGATATGCTCATTGCTTACTTGCAATTTCTTAAAAATACCATGGATATTCAGGAAGATATAAAGATCTTCTTGAAAAAATCTCTAATTTTTTTGCAAGTTTTTTGCCTATAACACGCAAAGCTTTCAACCAAATTATATGACACTTACAAATTATGTGGCAACACGTAAGCAAAGCATTATATTAAAATTTGAAATAAATACTCTGAATATTCGAGGAGATATGAGTATTTGTAGTAAATAAATTTTACTATGCATGTGCGAAACATAGCATAATCTTTCTTCTATAATTTGTAGGCCAGATATGTAGGGTTGCTTATATAAAATTTCCAGTCGAATACCATTACGATTTTGAAAGGCAGCTCCAATGGATCTAGCAGAATATCTATTTCTCTCTATGAGAAACGAAATAATGAGGGTATTTTCACAAATTGACATTATTTAAACTTGATTTTTCGTTTAGTTATCGTCGAAATGTAATTTAAATTATATATTTAATTTATAAGGAAACATAGCTATTTAGGATTTTCAATGTTCATGCAATTCAATATTACTATTCGTAGATTCAAATTTTTAAAAAATATCAATTTGTGAAAAAACCCTCATCATTTTGTTTCTATCAGAGAGAAACAGAAATTATGCTCGCTGCAATGTCGATATCTTTCTAAATAATGGTATTCAACTGGGATTTTTATATAAGTTACCTTACATATCTAGCTTTCAAATTATAAAAGAAAAAATTATACTGTGTTTAGTATATGCTCAGTAAAAAAATATTTTCTACAAATATTCATATTTCCTTTATTATTTTAAGTATTTACTTCCAATTTTAAAACAATGCTTCTCAAACATATTGTCACAAATTCTGTAAGTTCCGTGAAATTTTCTCTAAAACTCTGCATGCTATAAGCAAAAAATATTCGGAAAAATATGAGATTTTTTAAGAAAACTTTTATACCTTTCCGAATATACATGCTATTTTTACGTATGTAAGCAATATGCATAGCAAAAAAATAATAATAAAAATAAATAAATAAAAAAAACAGTTGTGAAAGTTTCATATCATTATCAACTTTCTGTGAGACGGGGTGAGCAAAAATGGTCTTCTTCTTCATCAGTTTCTGGTCAGTCCCCTAAATACCTCGTTTCCGAATCTTCAGTGTAAAATGTAAGTTCTAGCCTATTTATTACATGGTCGAAGTGCAGTTCCTCCAGCCTTAATGAAGAAATCCGAAAAAAAGTGTAAATCCAAAAGTGTCTGGATACTTTTGATCATATAGTGTAAATGGATGAATCTTAGTATAGAGTTTTGATATCAAAATTGTAGATCGGTGTATAATTTTGGACTGTCTGTCTGCCTTTCTGTCCGTGTATATGTGAACGCGATAATTCAAAAGCGCAAGAAACTAGATAATCTCAACAAGGTCACCCCCGCCCTGCCTTGGCTCTCGGGAACATTGAATGACAATCGCTGCAATAGCTCGAGTATTGAGGCCGGAGTCCTAATGGCCATCAACGGCCATGGCCCGATCTCTCCCGTAGCAGGAACGTACTATCACTGGAAGGTAACCTAACCTCCACCATTACTGTACTCCCAGGAGAAGCGAGAACCCGTTACGTATCTGGAGGCTTCCCCTTCACGTACTTGTGATGCCCAGGGGAGAAGAAACTAAATAAAGGAAATTTAACATGGAATTGACATCAAAATTGTCGATCTCTTCCCTTCGACCAAATCAGTCAACGGAAAGAGATTCAAAGTGTGAACTCGATTTTCTTTACTATACTACGAAGCTTAACACAAAATGGGCCAATTTGAGTAAATATGCGAGAAAGTCGAGGAGAGAACGCTCTCGCTATGTTTTTCTTCAAAATGCGCATTTGAATACAAAACCTGTGTCACCTATCACATGAGCATGAATTGACTCCATTACGCATCGATTTAACCCTCTAAGCGGCCGAATCGGCCATTTTGGATTTTTTATGTTTAATTTAAAAATTGCTTATTCTATTTTCTTAAGATTTTCTGCTTAAAATATTCTCCAGATTTCAAAGTTTAAAATACATAAAAAGTAATTACTTAAAAGTATTACATTGTTTGTCTACTTTTAAAGTTCCTTTCTAAGAGCTTGAAGTCACAGGATAAAAATAACTGGCTTCTTTAAGGATTAAATCACGAAATAAATATTTTGTATTAAGATATTGAAATAAATTTGTTGAGAAAATGAAATAAATATACTTATTCCTCTTTCTTTTTCTCAATGCAAATATGCATGGATTTTAATTCTCAGTCTGTAGGAGTAGTAGTTATATGTTTGAAATTTCATAGTGTGATCGCAGAAATTTGAAAAATGTGGCATTGGACTTAAGGTATCCGACTGGTTTAAAATCGTCGTTTTTGATGAAATTATCAAAAAATGTTTTATGACTGAATTTTGTAGCCTGTTTAATCAGATTTCTAAAACTGTCTCCCTTTTTGCTCTACGTGAATTACAAATGGAGTTACAGCTGTTTTATTACCGAACTGTAAGCATTATTTTAAGTTGTATGAAAATTTAAATGCGTTTTCTGAGAAATGATATTTTTGAGGAAAACTGTCGACCGTAACACTGATTTCTCAAAAAGTTATTCAAGTATTGATAGGAAATTTTCTGAGATTGTTTCCTGTAATATACTAGATGTTTTCCTCTAAAAACTAAGGTCAATTTTGAAATCAACTAATATTTTTAAGTGTTTAAATTTAAACGAAAAGCATTTTTTATGAAAAATTACCAGTTTAGTAACTATGTTCAGCTATATCTCAAAACCAATTTGAAGTACAAGAACGATTTTAGAGCATAACACAGATAACTGTCATAAAAATGTACTCCTACAAGGAATTATGTATATTTTGAATATGTTTTTGTCTATGGCTGTTAGCGTAAGGTAAATATTTCAATCATTTTTCTTGAAAATTCTCAGTTTTTTAAAAAAATATTATTTTGAAAGCTTAATTTTACGATATTTTCATAGTTTTAAAAAATATCTAGTTGAAAAATAACAATAAAAATGTATATAAGTTATTTTTCAAAAAGATGTCTCCGAACACAGTCGGATACCTTAAGTCACTACACCTAGAAAAAAGAGCAGAAAGAGTTTGAATTTCCGAATCGTTGATAATCAACAACTGAAGAAAAATTGCATTCCTTATTAGCAGAAACGTAATTATGCAGCTTTGGACTTGATGAGGAGGCATTCTTCTTGTTTCGTTCCTCCAAACGGAATTGAAATTCCACTTACGGTGACGGCTTTAATTTGCATTGAAATTAGTACCCCGATAAATTGTTTAAATATTTTTTTTCAAGAGAGAGCCTTTAAATTCACCCATGAACTTTAATATTAGTTTCTGGCTACACTGGAAAACCAATTAGCGGAAGCAGTTTAAGTTTGAACAAAGAAAAACTGTAAAACTCTAATGTTTTCTTTGGTGGTGGGGAACGCTTCCTTGATACTTAAGAACATAACACGTGTTTGCTGAAATTGGACATTTATCATTGGATTGATTACGTCAAGAGTTTCAAACGGGTTATTCAGTTCGTGCTTGCAATATGCTTTCTTCTTTCTAGTAAAATAAATTTATTAAATACTCTCCAAGTATTCATAGAACTTTTTTCATTTAGTGCGACATGTGAGTTTCCATTTTGAAAAATGGATGTCCTTGCTTATTAATCATCTGTGTCCAAAGAAGATAGATTACACTAATTAATTAAGGATATTTGAAATGAAAAAATTATTATCGCTGTAACTTTCAAAGTAGTTAGATATTTTGATTCGAAATCAGTCATATGTTTAAGGAATTTGATGTATATTTTTATGGGAAGGTTTAAGTATATTAAGGTCCTGTTTTGAAGCAATACGAGATATTTTTGAATGGACGTTATAATTTTGAACAGTGGAACCGTTCGATGAGGAGGACGACCTTGAGCCGACATCTCCTGTCCGAACTTTCACGTGACGCCAGTGGGAGGAAGTTTGACTCTCAATGACTAGGTTCAAACTAGATCATGTTCACATACACGGCGGATCTTGGTGGACTCGGGTAGTGAACTTAGGACCCTCCAAGATCTTACCACTTGGCCACTATGGGTCCTTCCCTAAAGAGGATCAGGGGAGAAAGTCAATGTTTTCTCATTTTTAGGAGTATAAGCAGTGGCGGCTCGTCTATTAGGGCTACAGAGCTGCAGTTCCACTGAAATTATTTTAAAAGCTTGTATTTTCGTTTTTATTCTAATTGGTTTACTTTTCCACTTTGAGAGTTCAATGATCAACGAAAATGGCAAAAAAGTAATAAAAAACGTAAAAGGAAGACGGGAAATCTATCAAAAATTAAGAGAGAGACAGACCAGAGCTGCATAGAATTTTGCCCCTCCTAAGAATCAAAATTCGCGCACTGAGCAAAGCTGGGTGTTCATCCGGAAGAGAAAAGCAACCCTTTCTCCGTTTGAATTTAGAAGCACTCAATCTGCGATTTTTAGGGATCTCGTTTGGCGCGACTCCCGCCTTTGATATTTGGCTTTTTTTCGCTTTCTCGCAGTTGTCCAGACATTAGGTAGTTTTTTAAATCAAATTCGGGAGGATTTGTAATATTTTGCTTTTCTATTTTTCCTAGGGTGCTGATTACGAATCTGAGGTTTGCCACCAAAAAGTTTTGTTGGAATTTTAATTATAGCCAAAAAACTGTTTTTTCCCCCAGTTTTTGCTTTTAACTCAAAAATATTAATTTTTAGTATATCATCATTATATAATAAAATAATCAGCACAATATTTCCTACAATTTAGGTCTACACAAGCTTTGCAGCACTGTTTGTTTCGAAGCTGACGAGCCACCACTGAGTACAGGGATGTTCAAAACAATTGTTCTTGTAAACAACGATAGGCAGAAAAAATTTGGACTCAATACAGAAAGAAGCTTAAAGTTTTGCTTGCGTACGTAATGTACCATTACGACTTCTTTTGATTACAGGGCAACATCCGTGGGATAGAACACTTCACCCAGGACACAATGAAGCAACTGATGACAACCACTGATGCTCGTTTGACAGCTGTCTGCATATTCTGCATGTGGCTATCTAAAGTCTTTTGAAATGACTTCTTACGCTTTCATTTCGTTGGGATATATCGCAAACAGTTTTAACGCCTCCTTTGCGTGAAACGGCGAACGCACTGAAGGTACGCTAAGAAAATGCTTTACATGGTAGTGAAATGGCCTACCACATGGATGTTGCCCATTTGAAGGACATAGGGTATTTATTACGTACGCTTCTCTTCTGTATTGTGTCCAAATGCTTTCTTCCTATCGTTGTTTACAAGAAGTTAGAACCATCTGTAATCAGTGCAACTGTTTTGAATAATCCCGTATTTTAATTGAACTTCCTGGATATTTTAGGCCTCGCACCTAAAATATGACAAAGTATAAGGCATTAATTGCTTCAAACAGAAATAATATTTAAAAGCGTGAAGACTAATTTTTTTTTCATTATTTGAAATACTTTTTTCAAAAAGAGAAGCCATAAAGAGCATGATATGAAATATTCGTTCTGTCTCCGTAGCAATTCCGAGGGTTGTCAGACTCGTGTGAAGTGGTTCAAAGTACGGAGACAAAAATAAAAGTCTATTTTAGCTGCTGGCCGAGGGGGGAGTCAGAGACACAGGAGAGGGCAAAAGAAAATCAACGAAAGACGTTGCTGAGAAAAACTGTTTAATTAAGTTCAAAGTATTATAATTACTTAGACTTGAAAATATTTCTACCCCGAGCAACACCGGGAATAAAAGCGAGTATAATATATTCTATAAATCAAAATCATGACGTTTTTAATTGTTAATAGAGTTTTTCTTAGTTAAAAATTAAGCCAGAATATTATAATTTTTGTATTATCTCCACTGGGTGCTCATACAAAGTAATTCCAGAATACCTCTAAAGGAGGAAGGAAATCAGGTTTAGAAGGAAATTAATTTATTTTATCTAGATGCTGTTAAAACAGAAACCTGAAACGGATAATTAATGGTTAAGGAATCGTTAATTATCGAATTAAATTTCCGTTTTAAAACAACATAGTAATTAAATCAACGACCAAGTTATCCAATTTAAAAAGTTTTCAAGCTAATGAAATAACCTATAGCGATAATCTAATAACAGTAAGAACAGCAGTTTTGATCGGTCTGAAATTTGAAGCTGAAATTCAAGTTCATTGAATTAAATAATCAAGTCTTTGACTTTGGCCACAAATTCGTCTTAAATTTCTGATTTATACCGAGATAGTAAATTATTAATGCGCAGCTTCTGAGATTTACTGATTTGATTTTGATGAACCTAGAAATTAGGGTAGTGTGAATCTTATGGCACCAATTTTTTTCGGATTTTAACAGTTGTTAAAGAAAAGCGGATACAAGTGAAGTATCCCTGTTCAGAGAACAGCTAAAAAACACTAGCATGTATTTCGGAGCACGAGGGAACAAACGAAGCAAAAAAAGTCTTGTAAAATAATAATCTTTTCTTAGAACTCTAGAGCCTTTACTGGTTTCCCTCAAAGGAAACACAAATGTGGGCCAGTTTCGCCTGAAAGTTTCAATAAAGGCAACCTGCCCTCATATATAACAACCAAGTCGGTTTCTAGATGTATTACGTATTCTTTACGTATATGCATTGTTCAACTGAAAATACTTTATTGGTAAATGAATTCTAATTCACTCCCCTCATTTTGTGTTGAATGGGGGTGAGTAATTCAAATGCATTTCACAAATGGATCAATTAACATGAAATTTGTTTGACGTTTTTCATACTGGGGTAATTTTGATGGAACTGAGCACACATGTCTCTAAATTGTCGACTAAAAACATTGTAGAGTTAATAAGTAGGGTGAATTTGTGAATTATTTTACTAAAATTTGAAAAATATCCCATTAATAAAATAATATTAATAAAAACAATATGATATTTATATGACTCTACCCCTCCAATTTCAACAGTCGATTAAAAATATTGTAGAGTTAAAAAGTCAGGTGAGTTTGTGAATTATTTTGCTAAAATTTGAACAATATTCGATCAATAAAATAATACCAATGAAACACTATGATATTTATATAACAGTGTTCCTCCAATTCAAAGGGTCGACTAAAAATAATATTCACTTAAAAAGTAGGGTGAATTTGTGAATTAGTTTACTGAAATTGGAGCAATACTCAATCAATAAAATAATACTAATAAAACATTATGATATTTATATAATTTCCTCTTCCTTTCTATCACATTATTTTAATAAGAAAAAGTCATGGCAATGCTGGGTACTCTATTAGTTTTATATATAATGAACCGGTATATGCTTAGAAAATAGTTGATTAATTGTGAATACATCTTCAGAAATTTTAAATACACTCTCATAGTGCATTTAAAGAACCGGTTGTCGACTATAAAAAATCTTGACAGCTAAAATATTAGAAAGATTTTAAATTGTCTTAGAAATCATAGTCTGTTTTCACTGAATCCAAATCTAAAGATTTTGTATGAAAACTTTTACTAAAAAGACGACAAATCTTGGAGCATCTCGTTAAAAATATTCAGTAAAAATAAACTTTAAGCATATCTATTTTAAGTTAGTGAGGTTACCAT
>BGPR01000370.1:543535-560434 GCA_013235015.1 Araneus ventricosus
GTAACAGAAAATCGCATTTTCAACCCCCAACACGGTATAAAAACCTAATTTATATGTTGTCGTTAAAAATAGCTTCCAAAGCGGGATAAGTTGGAAGTCAGCGCAATTTATTTGTGCGCTTCTTGTATAGATGCATGTTTACCAACTCTTTCCCACGAACCAATCTAAATGCAGCACCATGAATATTTATGCACTCGCTCTGCATGTTAAAAACGCGATAGAAATTTAAAAACGAGTCTAGGGCTTTTTTATTTCCTCCATTCTTTCTTATCCTGTTTTTTATAGAAAAGTTAATTTTTATCCCCATTTTTTTCACATGCTCCAACTTTTGGCTTATTCAATTTTTCCTAAAATGAGTGATGACCACAATTTTATCGCCAAAGTCTGTTATTTCTGCTTTACTGGTGTAAGGAGGTCTGTTGGAAGATAAAAAATGATCTATGTTAATAAATATGCGGTTCTCTAAAGAGATTCTTATTAGTGATTTGAGTTTTGAAGCCGTTCCAGAAGTCTGTGCGAAGAGGATGGAAATTCTGAGTATATTTTCTTTATTCCTTTATGAGGAAATTGAAATTTTAGATTGAATATTATAGATATGATAAATGGACATGACGGTTAACGTCTAACTAAATGGATGCGGAGTTAATTCATATTTTTTTCCAATTACATAACTTATAAATGGGAATAGTATACAAATAATAAAGAATATGATGAGTTGTTCATATATTTCAGAATCAATTTTGTATTCCAATTCATATAAAATTGATTTTAAGGGTTAGATTCACACGATAAAAATTGCAATTTTGATTTATTTTAGAAATTCTTACACTTAGAAATACACATTTTCTTAAACATGCCAATCATTTTAGAATTAATAATTAAAAAAAAATGCTACCACAGTTTCTATGAAAACATACGTTGAGGATATTTCTTCTTCAAAATATCAATATAAAATTCTTTTGATTTCATCAGTTCATGATATTTCTTTCTGAAGAAACTTGACAACTCACTGAAGCTTGAAGATTGTGTCCATTATTAATTAGTTTTGAGAATAAATTTTTTTAATATGATGGAATCCTAAGTCTTTATTATGTTGCATTATTCTTTGAAACTTATAATGAAATATTTTAGCTGTCATTATTTAAATAATTCATTGTTTTCTGACTTCTATGTGAATTTTCGAAAATTGTTTCCAATTTTTTTTATTTAAATCAGATTAAAGATGACATTTATGGAATAATAACTAAAATAGAAGAGGAATAAAATTGGAAAATTTCATTTTTCTAAAGATATATTTGAGGAAGATTGTAGTCCTTCATGTGGGAATATTTTTTAAAATTGTGCATGCTCTGAAGAACTTATTTGTGAAAATATAATAAAGAGCAGGACAATTATTCTTCATTAAAAAAAGCACCCTTTAGTAGTAAGTTATTGTTAGTTGAGATTAACTACTGGGTGACTTTTAATTAATATACAGTTTTTAACTGAAATAACTCTCGAGTCGATGCAGATAGCACTAAAAAATTTTTTTATTGAAAAGAACGTTGAAAAGGATTTTAATGCAGAATATTTTCAAAGTGAGAACTGTCAGTGGTGATAAATAGCGCAACCTAGTCAAAAAGTTGTCAGTTACAAGTTCAAGAGTTTTTCTTTTAATGCTTGCAAATGAGTCAGTTATGGACCTTGTGAGGCTAATAAGGTCTGTCGGCTTCTTCTTGTACACCAAATATTTCATATGACCCCAAAGAAAGAAATCACATGGATTCAGATCTGGTGAATAAGGTGACCAATGCAATGTACCAGGATTTGTCTGAATGTTGCAGACCACTTCCGTAGCAATAGTGTGGCATTTCGCCACATAAATACCAATTTTTAACAATAAATATACGATCTTCGGTTGAATATGACACTTGGGAGACATTTTCAAAATGGCGTGGAACTGATGCGAGGCAAATTCCTTCTACGCCCTCTGCCACTGCATGAATTTTTGGCGCCATCAAGCGAGACTCTGATAAGTTATTTCAGTTAAAAGTTGTATTTTAATTAAAAGTCACCCTGTACTTTCCTAACAGTTTTTTTCCCATGAAAGTAAAAACACGTTTTTCGAACTTATTACAAGAATTATTTTTACTTATCCGTGAGATTTAAAGTAGTTATAGCCAACAAACAATTTTAGTCCGAGAAAGTGAGTACAGGAAAACCGCGTCAGTAACCTTGTGTCGCGAAGTATGTGAAAATATAACTTAATTTTTTCTTATAGTTCTTGGCATATTAGGCGCAAATATTAGTTGCTGTACGAAAACTCCTTCTACGAAGAATATCTTTAAAGCGTTAAAGCGAGTGATTATCCCTCAATAGAATTTCGTCACGATACATTAACTTCTGTGCAATCGTCACTTTGTTATCCTAACGGAAAAACTGCGAACAAACTATCTCCTTTAATTCTCCACCTATTCTTTCCTAAATTATCTTGCATCCGGTGTAGTTCTCGAATCGCATAAGTGAAGTCCAAACGAATTTATCTATTTCTTAAATCGCGTTTGCTGCTATTGTGAAATGAATATTTATCTACCAGAGCGCAGTGTCTTTCGCTCGCCTTGGGATTCGAAATATGAGCATACTTTTCCAGGATGATCAGTTGTTACCAGTAAATCTCGTTCCCTCTTCGACAAACAATAAATTGAAGAGTTTTATCTGAGTTTATTTTACTACTGGAAAATTATAGGCTTAAGTTAAGAAGAATTTATAGTGAATGCTAGTTAATCATGCTTATCCAATGTTAGTTTGTGCAAAGACTATTTTTTATCATGAAGCATTTGTGTGGTTTAGAGCGTATGGCAATGGTGGAATTTTTAGTTTCTTTCTAAAAATGTTCAACGTTTTGGATGATTATTTAGTTCATTTAATTTAAAAGTATCCTTTGGTCTCCATATTTTATTAAACTATCATAGGATTGTTTAGCAAATAGCGAGAGGCAAGTCCGAGACGTCAATTTATTCGACAAAAGGAGGACGGATGTCTTAACTTCCTCAGGAAAAATAACTCGCAAAAGAATGGTATTTCAGAAGACAAGTATAATCAGCCGACATAAGAAGAAAAAACAGTTAACCAGGCGCATCGTTCAGATTAGTCAGTTCGCTCCCGACGATTATGAATCCCCATCCTACGGTCAGGACATTTCACCTTGAGATTTTGCAGCGATTGCTTTGTAGAAAGCTTTGAGACTACCTAGATTCCAATCGGACATTGACATGAAGGATGTGGTTCGGAAATCGTCTGCTTGATATACCCCAGTGACAAATGTCTCTACAATTTCGGTTAATTCAGCTGCAATAAATCTTTGTTGTTCCAAAACTCTTGACTTGTTATTTATTGAACTTCCCTAATTGAAACAATATTAAAGGAAATAGTAACATTTTCAGTTTTATTTTAAGTATTCGCTTGTACGAAGCTGCATCATTTACTACTTCATGGGAATTTAGCATTCTATTTAGAAGTGAAGTTAGATTTCAAGTAGAATTAGAAGAAAGTTTTGAAATATCCTGAAATAATGTATCTGAGTAAGAATAATATTTAGTGTGGTGAATGTGGTAATGAATAGTGAAATTATAAAAATATAGATTTATTTACATTCAACATTCCAACACTAAATTAGATATTACAACGAGACGATGATCATGTATCGTTTTTGAATACGAATGTTCTTATAAGGATGTTCTTTTTCCATTCGTCAGAAATAGAATTCTGGAATTACAAAAGAAATGTCAGAACACATTCTCACTATCAAATGAAACACAGATTGTTCTTACAGCCATGAAGATACAAGGAACTAGAATAGCAATATTCTGATAGGCTTACACTACAAATATATCTGAAACATTCAGTAGCAAAATATATGAAAAAAATTTATTTTAAAATAAGCTTGAGTGGATTTTGCAAAATTTTATAAATAGTTAGAAAAATTTGTTCTCTTCTGTTTGTATTTTTATTGTGAATCACGAGAAAAATGATTTTTTTAATCGCAAAAACGAGAAAGCCAGTTAAAAAAATCTTAATAAACCAAGGTTGGCTCCATATTCAAATAAATATATTTCGAAACATCTAAATTTATAATAGACATTTTTTCATGAATAATTCGATTTCTTCGTATTTTTTGGCTTTGAAAGAATGTTTAGAGTTTCATAATGAGAACTATGCGACGGATTTTCCCAAACCGTTTATAACCAATTGACCCACCTGTGAAATAAACTCTACATTCATTTAAAATATAAATTTCTTTTGTACATAATATCTTAGAAGTTGGATAACTCTAAGAAATCTTAAGACTGGAAACATGATTTCCACATATATTTCACTACAAGCATCTGAAAGGTTGTAAGAGCATATGCTTCTTAAAATTTTATCTACAGTGTACCTTGCAATGTTGTTGCTTTTTCCGACTTTATCAATATTCTTGTCTAAACTTTGACGGCATGATGCAAAATCACGATTAAAGACAAGCATATTCAAGTGCTGTCAAAAGTTGTTATTCATGAAGGGTGCAAGACATTGTATGAGATACGTCTTCGTTCTGACGGCGAAACTTGGGAAAGGAGACGGGAGAGAGACTTTCCAAGAACGTGGCAGGTTTCTTGTCCCAGTCTGATTATAGAAAAGGAAAAGACAATATTTTCTTATAGTGTCACTCAAATTGACACGATTCTTTTGTTTTGAAAAATTTAAACAGAAATTTTGTGGTATAAGATTCCGGCTTTACGATTTAATCTCGCATATACTACGTTGTTTTGAATAGAAGCATGTAATGTTTAAGAAGTACCATAGGAAAGAAAAATTATATTTTAATCCATTAAAATTTTAACGCATTTAAAATATTTATATAATAAAATTAAATGATGGTTAGAAATTAAAACAATTAAATATATTAAAAGCAACAACTAAACAAGGACTATCCTTTATTGAGTAAAAATATGGTTGAATGAGACAGCAAACGTAGAGGCTGCTTTTTATGGATCATTTGTACAGTGAAATCCCGGTTAACGACCTCGGGTTAACCGAAACCCGGGTTGTCCGAAATTTCAAATCCAAAAATCACGTACTGTACTGCACGGAAATTATTGCGAAAGCGATACTTTTTCTCAGCGATATCCCCACTTTCTTTCTTTTAAGCCCCAAGAAGGCCAATGATCAATTTCAGAACGCTAAAATTAAAAGCAATGCATATTAATAATATTAATTACGATATTGTTTACTTGTGTCTGTAAGGCGCATTGCGCCCGACGGAGGGGTAACTTTAAGAAGACAATAGAAGATTAGAAGATTTAATAAAGACATAAGTGTAGCCTACAAAGAGAGTTTTGTATTATTTTTACACTCGAAACATTTCAGAATTACATACCGTAATTAGATAGGAAATAGCAATTGATGTTCATGGCTTAACCGAAAAATTTTTTTATCCGAAACGGCTCCCGCCCTTTAGTTCGGTTAACCGGGGTTGTACTGTACTTCCTTTATAGGGATGAAAAAGAATTTACGACGAAGGATAAATTTAAACTCTTTTTTTAACTGGAAAAATATACAAAAGCTTTCTTTGTTTGAGAAATTATAAGTAAGTTAAATTTGATTGATTTTCATAGTTGCAGATTTAGAATATTTTGTTACAGAAGTTTAACAGAGTTATTGTAGAAAACTTGTATATAGCGTTTTTATGCAAATTTACTATTCGTCTCAGATTAAATAATTTTAAATAATATTTAATTTTTTAATAAATTCTTGGAATAGATTATATATCAAGTAATTTTTTATGTTATCAAAGTATACACGGTGTCCCAAAAAAGTGGAACAAGCGATTATTTCCTTAAATATTGATAATAGACATATATTTTCAAATACAAAGTTTCTTCAAATAAAGTAAGAATTTGTATAAAAATACTCTGAGATATTCAAGGAGATTGATAATAAAAAGTTACAAAAATTAAATATTATACGGCCCCCGCAGAGCAAAAATGTCAATTAGTGAAATGTTTTTCTAACATTTATCTATCAGGCTTTTATCTGCAAAACTTACAGAGGTATAAAAAGACAAAATTATTGTCTGAGACCACTTTTCCATACATCTCACTGCTGTTCGATACAATCTTTCGATGTGCATTTGAGGGATAATATACATATGTCAATAAGTTATTAAAATGGCGAAATCAGGAAATAACAATGTAATTGTTAACTCTTGTTAAATCTAAAAACTAGTCAAATAATACATTAATTGAAGTATTTACAAAAATAGTTAATATTGTGAATCTTCAAAAAATATTCACGGTGACATATTAGCAGTGAGGCTCAACTTCCCAGAAACAAGCAGTGCAATAAAAAATAATGCTAGAATACAATTGAAATACAATTTTTCAAAAATGGCTTGACCTTCAAATAGTCCAAACTTATAGTTGTAATTATCTGAATTGTATATTGGAAAATTTAATCCCTTTTTTTCGGCCAGTGACTTTTAACAACAAAAATTGAATATTTAGTAACCAGACAAGTTCCTGTTGAGGCAACATGGAAATGAATCCGAAACCTAAAATCCGCTAACGGAAAAAAAATCAAGAACGCGAGGGCGAACCATGGCTTCCCATGGGCTCCATCCCGTGTCTGCCTTACTTTTCCATTCATTTTCTGTCTTCTTTTCTCGTTTTTATCTTTTTTCGTTGATAATCGAACTCCCAGAGTGAAGAAGTAAGCAAATAAGAATAAAAACGGAAATACGAGTTTTTAAAATAATTTTAGTGAGTTCTGCAACTCTGCAGACCTAAAGGATGATTGCTTTTAGGTAAAGCTTAATAATATGCATACCGCTAAGAGCAAATAATTCAGTATTCTTGTTCAATATTAGCCTATTTTCCTGTTATACCTTAAATTTTCATTTTCTCAAGTTGTCCTTCCATTCTCCATGAAGTTGATAGTTACAACTATCTGCCACTGAAACTGAGTAGCAGTATGCGCCATTGGAAAATTTTTTCAATCCATTATGATTGGATGAAGTTTTCTTGAATTAATTTGCATTTCTGGAATAAACATATAAATATAAATTTGTGAGTAGCCCCTTGAAATTTATACAATTAACGTGCATCTGTAAGTGTTGCAGATATAATCGTGAAACGTAATTCATACATAGATGAGTATAAGAGAAACATTTCACTCTTTGACACTTTTGCTCTACGGGGAACGTATAAAAATTTAATTTTTTAAAACTTTTTATATTCAACTTCCAGAGAAGCCAATTTTTTTTCACACAAATTACTACCCTTATTGATGAAACTTTGTAATTGGAAGTTAGTCTAGGTGCAATATTTAAGGAAATAAATGCTTGTTCCACTTTTTTGGGACACTCTGTATTTATAAAGAATTAATTTAACAAATGATATTTTTATTTTAGTTTTGACCGATTTAATTTTAATTTTGTTACTACAGATAAAAGCAGACATTTAATTGTAATTTTGTGAATACTGATAAAAGCAGAAACTTGTTTAAATAATTTTCATTCGGAAAAAAGGGGTAAGATCATAGTTCCATGTTGAGAGTTGTTTTTTCTTGTTCAGTTCTATCTAATTTTGTTTTTATCTTTTCTTGTATGTTTTTTCAACGATTCTAGCATAACAGTTCATGCTATAAAAATTTGAAGACTGAGGTTTTGGCTGAATTTGAAGACTGCAATAAAAAACTGTAGACTGCCCGCGAGGTCTTGTATTCACATAACCACTAGTTCATTTTTTATTTCTGATATAAATTTATTTTGCATACAACAGAAAGTTAAAATGAATCTCTTAGAAGGCAAAGGAGAAATATTAAAATATTAATCAACAAAGATGAGTTAAATTTTAAATTCAGAGAAACGAATAACCAGTTCGTCATGTTATTATCGAAAAAAAAACCCTAACAAATCGCAGACGAGTCTTCTACAAAGGAAGAAATTTTCCGAAGCCAAAATGTTGCTGCATTTGCAGTAAAATGGCTAAATAAATGAAACGCTAATGCAACGACTCTTCAGAAAATGTTTTGTTATTGCAAAGAATATTATTTTGCTAAATCCATTCGAATTCATGATCAGAAAATTCTAGAGGGAATAATTTCCTTTAAGCGTTTCAGGAAAAAAAAAAATCGAAAGTAATTCTCAGAAAGCTTTCTTTCAATTAATACTTTGAACGAGAATTCTTGTTCAACGTGTTTATAATTTGATAACCTTTTTTGAAGGCACTGACTGAAAAAATTGAATTAAAATTAATTAAAACGATTCTTATTCCGTTTTCATATATATTAATACGATTATAAATATGAATGTATTCGAATTGCATTAATTATTTCATCCTTTTTCCACTAGATATGGACATTTTTTAAAAGTGGATGTAAATTGTGACACTCAAAATTGACCATAGACGAAATTCAAACTGAAACAGAATAAAGTTTCTTAAAATTGCGTGCTAATATTCATCATAATGCATTTCATCTTAAAGGAGTATTTATGTTTATTAACCAGAAATACTAGACTCCTGTACTTGACTCGTACTTTTCTGCCTTAGTCCTATTGAGTCCAACACCACGATTAATGTTAGCGTATGCACGATTTAGTTTTGAAGCAGAAGTGCATGGTTAGAATTTTTATACACGGTATGAACTCTAATTGTGGTCTAACAACTAATTTCTAAACCGTTAGAGATACGCATATACTTCCAATCATAAAAAATGCTTTAAATGACGTAAAGAATTATATTTTACGTTATTTGAGTCAAAAAATGTACTGCTGAAAAAATTACGAAGCTTAAATTTTTTTACAGTCCCTCAGTCCTATTAGTATGTTTAGTAAATATTATTTTTATACTAACATATTAAATAAAAAAGTTCCAGCCTTCTGCGACTAAAACTGACCGAGCTATGAAGCTTTGAATATACCTGTTTTAGATTATTTCAATGGCCGCCTACAGGAAGATCCTCCAATCAGCGGGCAACGCTTGCTCGAGGTGGTCGTTGATTGGCTTAAAATAGTGAAATTCAAAGTTTCCTAACTCGGTCAATTTTAGTAACAGAATAGTGAAACATTTTTTGTTTAATATATTAGTGCGTCAAGAATATTTTGCTAAATATGACGAATAGGACCGTGAAAATGTATATTAATTTAGACTCCGTAATTTCTTCAGTAATAGATTTGACACAAACAGGATATGATATAATTCTTTACGTCATTTAAAGCATTTTTCCAATTGGATGTGTATGCCTATCTCTAATGGTTCAGAAATCAGCTGTTCAGCCACGATTAGAGTGGACAGCCTGTATATTTCTCTAACTGCATACTACAATTTAGTTCATGTTTACTCTCGTTTTATGAACTAGTTCGTAACGATTGCTTATAAAATGAAAAATATCCTAGTGAACTTGTCATTTCTCTTCATTTTGTGCTCTGACCTCTTTTTGAGCACGGAATTTGCTTTGATATAGTTCAAGAGTAGTGAATTATTATTTGGTATATGCAGGACCGTCTTAGCAAGTTTCAGCTAGAGTTATTTGGCGCTTCATCAGAGTCATAACTAGGAGTTTGACTGCCTATGACCCAAAGAAAATGACTACCCGATAAAATAGATGATGAATGAATATGCCCAGTCTGCGTTTATTCGCTGCTCACCTTTTGGTGAGTGAGTGGACGTGGGTAAATGGTGAGGAAAGAATACAGAAAACAAATTATCATATTCTGATTAACGCCTTACAATTTGGCAAATCAGCACCTTTTCATGTTTCAAATTATAATTAAATAATTTTTTTGGGTCATAATTAAAATAACCAAGTTTAATAAATTTGAAAGAGCCCGTGAATCAATGGTGCCGCTGGACTACAGCCCAGTTAGCCCGTTGAATAAGACGGCCGTGGGTATGTGCGTGAAGTTTATTTAATAAACAGATAAAGCAATGATATTAAGCGTAAAAACACGATTCAATAGGAATAAAATTAAAATAAGAAACATAGGAAGGAAGGATGAAGGCTTGTTCTCCGGCGTATGCTCCAGAACGGGGTTCTTAGCTTGTGCCGGGATAACAAAAACAAATCTCGAATACCACACAAACAAAGCATGTGGAGCGCGCTGATGCTGCAAGAATTTTTTTGAAGTTTATTTAAGTTATTTTTACTTATTACTGAAAATAAAAAGACAACAATAAGTTTTAAAAATAATGCGTCGAGAGATGTCATCATTTTTATCAATACTTTATTGTCATATCGAGACATCTGCTAAACTTCAAAGGGGAAACCAGCGGGAGTGTTCTCCCCTAAACTTTCTCGCACACTTCCCCCAAAAGGTGCCGTTTCTCCTTGACCCGCGTGGCTAAAAAAAATTCGAACCTACTGTTATCCAGAATCCAATGACTATCAGAAGGTTTTTCATTATAGTGATTGAAAAATATCTAGGTAAAGAATTCAAAGAGGTGCGTACCGATTAAAACGCATCTATCGCACACTGCTAGGTTTCACTCTTGCCGTCTCAAGGACAAACTGACGTAATTAGCTCCTTTCGGGAGCACAGACGATTGCTTCTGTACGCATGCGCGTGGATATAGAGGATTGGTTTCAATGGTAAATTATACAGGCCGACAAACAGTCAACCCTTTGACGGATTTGGCCCAAAATTTTATACGGGCCTATATTCATGACGATAAAACTGTGTACCAGATTTTATCCATCTAGCTATTCAAGTTTTTGAGTTACAGTGTTTACATGACTTCGGACACACAGACAGACTTCCCGTTGACGGAGTTTGTCCAAAATTTGATAGAAACTTACAAATTATGTTTAAAGACCACATACCAAATTTCATCCCCGTAGCTCTAATAGTTTTCGAGTTATCGTGTTCACAGACAGACATAATTCAAAAATTGTGTTTTTCGGACTCAGGGAGGTCTAAAACGTGGAGATTCGTCAAAATATCGAGTTCGAATTTTTTGACGATTACAATACTTTCTCTTTGTATACTTCGTATACGAGAAAGTAAAAAAGAGTTGAAATAGATTGACAAATAAAATATTTACTTTCTTGGATACCAGACGTACAAACAGTAAATTTAGTAATTATCCGGTTTAGTTTAGTTATATTTACATCCCGTTTTGCAACAACGCGTGGGCTAATTTGGGACAGACCTCTTAATTTTGAACCTCTACAGGTTTCCGCGCCACACCAGAGGAGAGCACGGATTTAGAGTGTATCAAGCCCGCTTACATGGATGGAAGTGTCGAACCTGGAATCTTTCAGCCCCGGTACACTACCATCAGGTCACCGCGGCTCCTAGTAATTATCAGGATGTTTGACTCAAGATTTTTGGTATTAGAAAAATATTTTTTGAATTACTAGTTGATCTCGCGCAGAGCATCCACGCTGGGTTATATGCAAACCATGATTTTCCTGATGCTTCTAGAGCCAAATGGCGATTCAAGGCTCCAAGAAAATTTGCCAAGGAAAAAAAAAGGCGTCAAGTGATGTAAGTACAACAGAAAAGTAGCCAAAGTACTATGTTTACAATATTATCTTCATGGTGTTCCACTCAACTTGTGAATTGACACGATTTTATCTTCGCTGGCTTAAACTATTCTAACGTTGTTCTAAACGTTCTCTGGCTCGTCTAAGCCCATCTGCTTCATTTCGAACTGATCTCTTTTGAATAATTTCACCCAAAGTTTCATTATATTGTAAGAAATTGTGAATTCTTCATCTGAAACTTATTTTTTTCGAGATCTGAACTTTATTTTTTACACCCGAATGAATATAGGAGCAGGCTATGACTACGAAGTTATGCCTGACATGGAGGAGGCTACCGGTTTTGTTTTGTAAACAAACCGATCGTTGCCATTGGCAAAAGAGAAATTAACCTCTTCTGTGCCACGTACGTTAGCGTTTTATATGTATATTGATGTTTCTGTGTCTGACTGTTTGTCGATGTGTCTAAGAAAAAGATAACTGAGAAACACTGCAAGCTGGATGGATGAAATTCGGTATGCAGTTTTTTCACCAAAATTGTAGACTTGGTTCTAATTTTGTTTAATGGAGAGATATGTCTGTCCGTTTATCGATACGCATGCGAAGGCGCAGCTCAGAATCGCAACCTGTTAGATAGAAGTAATTTGACATATGGTTTTATTTCTCGAATTATGGACTTGTATCAAATTTTGGACCAAATTCATCAGTGTGGTGATTATCTCATTGCGCGTATATGAATACGATAATTAAAAAATTTAACAAGTTAAATGAATGAATTTTAGTAACGGATCTTTACAGCGAAATTGTAGAATTATGTTGCTGTTCCGTCAACAGTTAGACCGTTCTCTGCTCGAATTTTCGGTTCAATTATTAAAAGGAAAGAGGTCCAAACTATATTTTCGATTTTCTTCACTATACTATATAGCTTATACACGAGAGTCGTGTGGAAAACATTCCCGCTGGTTGGTGTACATTAAAAAGGTTGATACCGCTTTTTCGATTAGGATGTGAACAATATTTTGACTTAAATATTTTTCCTTTATATTTTGAACCTCAAAAGATTGATTACGGTTACCATTTTCTTTATATTACATGTTTTGTAAATGATTGTCTATTTATATTATCTATGTTTTAAAAGTTTGCTTTTCAGGAATGGCAACGTTGTTTTAGTAGAGTAGAAAAATGTTTTTAGAATTTGAGTTTAAATTTTTAACTTTGTGTCTTTCATATAATGAAAACGGCATTTGCAGTCGGTAAATTGGAGATTCCTTATTTAGAGTATGAATGAAGAGTTTATTTTAGTTTTTAGAGTAATAACTTAGAGGGAGTTCCAAACAGGATGCATTCCATTTTTATTTTCGAAAGTATTGTTTTGTATTTCAAACTTTAGATGAGAAATGACGCTTTTCTTCCAAACAACACATTTATTCTGGACTTTAACAACAACTTCACTTTTGTGGCATGATAAGCAGACATTTTTTTAACTTGATACATTTACAATATTTTTACAACATTACACTAGTGAATAACATGGAATTCTCGAAACATATTTTCATCGTTGCCAGGCAACGTTCACAAAACAAAATAAAACAAACAAAAACAAAATCTGTGGCGTTGCCATTCTATTTCTGTTACAATTTTTTATATTTGCTCGTGCCAAACGATTTTTTTATTTTATTAATTTCTTTTTAAGGATTATATTTTTATTAAATATTTTTTATATTATTTACAGATATCCCAGTATAAAGAAGAGTTGTTTTGATACTTAAAACTTTCAATATAAAACCAGAGTGAAGAACATATTTCGAGTGGTATTGAAGAAATTTTATATGCAGTCTGGAAAGAACAAAATATTCCGGATTCTCTCTTTTTTCAGAAGAAAGATTAAATGGACGAGTTTTCTGCTTTGTTTGTTTACATTTAATTGCCTGTACTACGTAATTCTGGTGTAATGCTAAGTCAATGGAATCTTCAAAGCGGACGTCGAACTTACAAGCAGATAAAGTCAAGGTTTTTAATGTAAGTAAACAAACCAGAAAACTCGTCCATAAATTACTTTTAATTTTTCAATTTATAAAATAATTGAACCGAATGTTTCCAGGAAATGGTTCAAAATGGCACTGAAGCAGAAAAAATTAAGAAAAAAGTATATGCAAAACTCAACCCAAATCCGAGAAGTAACAAATTTTAAATTCACTGAATTTGAACGAAATGAAAATTTCCTAAAAATCAAATTCCTTTTCAATGCGAATTTGCCCTAAAATATAAATAAGAAAGCTAGAGCGAAGTTGTATCTATGCTATAAGCAAAAGAATTGGTTAATTCTTCTGAGAATCCTCAACGGCCACTATTTTTTATGTCAAGAATTGACTGCAGATGCAATGTTTTCGGAGAAATGGAACTTCAAACTAATGGAATTGTATTTGAGATTGCGTAGACTCTTGTTTGAAGAATACCTTTATATGTTACTCATCTTATTTCAGATTTTTCTCTTTTTAAATCAGTTAAATTTCAAAGCCAGAGTACGTTATGGCATCATTCTTTCAAAATTCGATTCGCTTTGTACGATATTTTGCCTCTGTTTGCTAACTGGATATACTTTTTTCTCCACACAATAGTTTTGAAATCTTATTTATTCGTTTTATTTTGTTATTTGAACGTATTTTTTCAAATACTGTAGACACTCTAGGAAATGTGTTTCTAACTTTTAATTTTCCTAAGACAATGTTAAAACTAAAGTCATTGTTGTAATTTTGATAAAGAAGATTTGAGAGACTACTATTGCAGTTCAAGAGATTTATTTGAAGAATATTTTAGCAGTTGATTTGTGCATTTAGTTAAAATCAAATAAAAATACCCCCTCCCAATTTTTGGCATTTTTGAAGCCGTCTTTGAAACTATATGAGCTGGTTAGAATGATAGTGGTGTAAATCCCCCGAACTTAGTTTTAAGTAATTGAAGGTTTTCTAAAACCGTTTCCAAGTAGTTCAGGTCAGAAGACATTTTTGAGGCTGCTTCTAGTGGTTAATTGTTGAATTATTGAATTATGCAGCTATCACACTAAATAGAGGAACTAAAAATGAATTCAAATCCATACTTAACTCAGATTGTACAATTTTGTGACTTACACCACTGTCATTCTAACCAGCTCATATTTCAAAAATAATTAGAAAAGCAATTAGAATTTGAAAAATATTCGATTTCAAAGCTGTATGCTGGGACTATAATGCGTTCGGCTACAGTGCCCGTGTTTTTGTCGCGGCGGACACATCTTTCATTATTGCCCGGATGCCAAGATAGGGCGAGATTCTCTTTATCATCCCAGGATGCTGCATCAGAAGTTATTTATTCCAATGAAATTCTTCAAAAAGTAAGGAAGAATATATGCACATAAGAAGGATAATAAAGGAATAAAACTGAGGGTATCAGTGAATTAATTTTTATAAGTTAACGTATTTATGTTTAAATGTATCGATAGTTGCCTACGTATCAACGAAGAAAAAATATGTGTTTTTAGAAAACAAGAAGATAACGTTGTCTGAAAGCCGATAAAGGAAAAGGTAAAATCATCACGGAGGTCATACTTTTCCTCTAATCTATTGGCACATCTTAAACTCTTCTGGGAACAACAGCATGCTTGCATATTGTAACAAATATAATACGAATGGCACTGTATGGCTTTCTGTGTTCCATTTTCTTTCAAGGGATGGTTTTAAAGAAAAAGATAAATGCAATTTCTCCTAAACAAAATCAATATCTATAAATTTAGTCCTATCAAAATAGACCTAAGAAATGAATAATCAGAGAAGCATTAAAAATCTTTAAAGAAAACTGAATCTGTAAAATATATTTATTTACTTTTGAAGCCTGATGAATTTTTCAATAACGGTGAACTGGATGGAAATTAGCTGGGTCGAGACAACCTCATCTATTATCTTATCGCTGAGTGATTTTTGATAGAGAGAAGACGTCGGGTCTTTTCTGTTTCCTTTGTGCATATGAAATACAGTCGGACCTCTATTTAACGAACCTCTGTTTTACGAATTTCTCTATTTTGCGAACTTTTCCTTGGAACCAAGAACATTTTGCGAATTTCTTCGTAAAATAACCTCCAAATAGCGAAGTGCATTCTCTATTTAACGAACTTTTTTTTTGTGATCCAATATTTTTTTTTCTCCCTATTTCTCAAAATATTTCTGAACATTTCAAACTTATTCTTTCCTTTAACGCATTTTATGGTGATCAATGACCTTGAAGCTGGAAAATGTCAAAGCGAAAGTGCTTGAGCATCAAAGAAAAACATTTAATTCTTCATGAGGTGGATAAAGGCATGAAGAAAAAGGATATTGCTATAAAATTTGGTATTCCTCCAAACAGCTTATCAACCATAAAAAAAAGTCATGATAAGATACAAAATTATGATCCATCGAATTCTTGTTCAAAACGTTTAAAAGCATGTGTCTATGAAGATGTGGATGAGGCAGTTGTGAAGTGGACAGTGTGAAAAATAAAAACAATACAGCAATAAATTGCGATGAAGACGAAGATGATGAAGATGGAAATGATTATGTTGCAGAAATCAACAAACCCTCGTATGATGAAATGCTAAAATTCATTAATTTTAATATAATTTAAAAAAAAATTGAAAATACAGTGTATTCCCGGACAATGTTTTGTTTTATTCTTGTTTTCCTTGCAGATTTCTTTTTCATGGGTTAGATATATAAAACAAATAGATATTAATTTACAAAATAAAGGTGTGATTAATTACTTTTTTAATAATATTTAGTGTTTATGAATTTAAAATCTGTTTTGTGTAGTTTAAAGTATTTTAATAGGAGAATCTCTATTTAACGAATTTTCCATATAACTGACTTGTTTTCGGGATTTAGCGACTTCGTTAAATAGAGGTCCGACTGTATTTGTATTTCACTTACTATATTGTGGCACCCTTCTTATAAAATGGCGCACTGTTATATGAGATATTATATGCATGCGAAAGTCACTAAAATGCTATCCCACCTTTTTACTTGTAAGATTTTCTGCTTTGAAACCTAACAAACTTCTTTGGAATAGAGAGGGTGGGAGGATGAAAATAGTATGTATTTCTAAAGAAATGGGTAGGGAGGAGCGTGCTTCTTCATGGGCTTGCGATTTATTTTATCGAATATTTTAGAAGTTCCTTTTGTATATTCTGCATTACACAGCAATATATTTCTCTAAGAACAGATGCAATAAAATGAAGATTTAAAGGCAATAATTTTATATGTAATGCTTTAGTTCTTTAAACGAAGTCATTAATTAATTATATTAGTAATACTTCAGTTTTCCTTGTTATAATCATTATTGTAGATCCTTAGGATTTATGTTGGTTCCGTTGAAATAAAAACTCGGTACATG
>BGPR01000370.1:560439-611352 GCA_013235015.1 Araneus ventricosus
GAACTACTATATTATGCTAAATAAGGTTATATGATTTACTATATTTAGGAAACGTTATTTACAATAAAATGTGTACAACCTCTTATTCTGTCTCTCAGCTATTTCTGCTTAGGTGATGTTCTTAGCGATGGCAGTAATATCTGCCGGTACTTAGCTGGTGGTACATATTATTATTGGGAGACAAAATAAGAATGTAATTCCAAGTAAAAGCCTCATTTGACATAAATAAAAATCATTATTATATATAATTTATTATAGTAAGTAAAATCACCGGCATTTCTCATTATTTTTTGGTTACAATATCGCAGCGCATCGAATGACGCAGCTTCTTCTACATGGATGGAATTTTCAAACTAAAAACAGTTGTTTTGAAAATAATTTGAATGTTACGGATATATTCAAAACTGACTCATTAAATTCCTTTTTCTAAGCAGCGCAATAAGATCTACAGTATTATTACTACATTTTAACGACATTGGATAGTATAGAAATATTGAACATTATCATAAAAACACTACACATTATCTTTGAGCTTCCACGATTCCTTATAAATGTATTTTGAGCTGCTGAAGCTAAGCATGATTGATGCTCTATTTTATGCAAACTTTTTTATTTTCTAAATCAGGAATAAACTGTATTCTAGGACGTTGACTGTTACATCATTAGTAGTGATTGATTTATTATGTTTCGTAACTGAAACTTAGAGGAAGCAGCGTTTTTAATAATTTTTATCCAGCTTTGCGAAGTTATACAACTACTTAAAGTCAACATTTTTATACTCATTTTTTTATTCATTTCTTTCATAATTTTTCCAAATAGTTATTTTTCAAATAATAAAGACTTTTTTCCTATACCTCAAACCTGTTCCTTTTTTTTCTTCTGTTTTTTTTTTTTGGTACCAAAAAGTTTTTTAAAGTTGATGGCATTTCAGTCAGGTTTCGTCATGTACTGCCGAATCTTAATGAGAACCGAAAAACATGTGTTTAATCTTTCTTCTCAATATTTTTAAAGCACTGATTGCGCTATTCTTTCATTCAATTTAAATAATAATATCGAAATAAAATATCATTGCTTAAAAACCATCGTTATTTTTAAATATTTTTAACGGTGAAAATATAAATGAATTTCCTAGTCGGTCTTTGAATCAAAAATATATTCGAATTTGAAACCAGATAACCGTCTGTAGATCGGATAACTAGACCCCATTTTGTTTCATATTCGTTAAAATGGAATTATGTAATTGTATTTTCACTCGCTTCCTGATGTGCCGGGTATTCGAAATTTAGTACTTTTATGTATTTTCCATGACGATGCATTATTTTAATATTTTTAGAGCTTAGTTCTTAATTTATCGATTAATTTAATAAAATTTTGACCCCATGTGGCGCCACTTGGTGGAAAGAAAGAAAGTGGTTTAAGAAAAGAAATTATTTGCAAATTCTATAACATTTATAATAATGAATCATAAATTAAAGACTAAAATGTAGATACTAATTAAAATGCTAATTTTTATTACATTAATAAAAGTGTTTTTAAAAACTGTTTTTGTTAAATTTATCTTTGCATCATACATTTAAAGCTTGTGATTCAATAGCTCCTGTTAGTTAATTTCTAAACTTATTTACAGTAAAATTAATTTGAATTGTCATTAAATTTCCTGAAATAAAACGACGTCTTCTGAAAAAAATTCATATCTTGGGCTTGTGTAAGTTTATCGTTGTTTCTTATATACAGGGTTCTCACTTATATCCGTTTCCCCCCCCCCCCCTTAACTTCTAAACGGTGACAGCTTAGGCCATAAAATTGGCGTCTAGGTATAGTAAAAAGGCTATGCGCTACTCGATGAGACAACTTACAACACCATCTATTGGCAAATTTTGGGAAATAGCGGTCCTATCTCGTAAACGGTGAAAGATACGAGAAAAAAAGTCAATTAGAAAGTTGTAGAGCACTCTTGATTTAGTGCGAAAAGATACCTTGAGCACATTAATATTCAAAACAGAATGTAAAGAATGAACGTTTGTTTGATTGTGGTTTTCAACACTATGGCGCCGTGAAACGCGAACGAAGCGAGAAATCCACTCCAGAGTGCAAATATGTATAGTGGCTAACGGAGAGCATTTTGAGCAATATAAATAAATGATCCAGAAGACAGGGAGGTGTCTCAGTTTCTTTCTTCCACTCTTTATGACATGGCAATTTTCGAAATCGTGACCAAACAAATGTTAATTTTTCGCAATCTGTTTTGAGTGTTAATGTGCTCAAGGTATCTTTTCATACTAAATCGAGAGTGCTCTACAACTTTCTAATTGACTTTTTTCTCACATCTTTCACCGTTTACGAGATAGGACCGCTAATTCCAAAATTTGCCGATGGATGGCGTTATAAGTTCTCTCATCGAGTAGTGCATAGCCTTTTTACTATACCTAGACACCGACTTTATGGCCTAAGTTGACACCGTTTAGAAGTTAAGGGGGTGTAACGGATATAAGTGGGAACCCTGTATACATATATAGGCTCTCTCCACTGGTCCTCTTCGACTTTAGATAAGTCGGGCCAGTGTGGGCATAAAAAAAGCTTATTGCAACGTTTCATTTTCAAACTTTATGTTTTATGCAAAACTTCTCTTTAACTCGTTGCTCGTCCATTTTCGGAATATAAAAAATCGACAATCGCCCAATTTAGTAGTTCATTCTATCACTCATAAAACAGTGACAAAATGACGCGTCGCTCTTGTAGAAAGTGGAGGTGCAAGCACAATGTTATAGCCACACAACGACATTACAAAGGGAAGGTAGATTGGTACATTAAAGCTCTATTTTAAATGTTCGTTTTTTTTGGAACAAACCATGAAAGAGGAGGTAAAATTGCTTTGTAAATACTCGGACGACTGACTCAGAACTAACTCCAACTCGACATCTTCTCCGCAAATACCTTGAAAACGTTCAAGAGAGCGATTTTACCACGCCAAAGTTTCGTCTGGATGAATTAATCCTAGCGGCAATGCTGCTAACAATTTATACCCTTTAATTCTCCATGCATTGTATTCAAAATTATCTTTTATCAGACGCAGCTCTCAGCTCGCATAACCGAACTCGATACGAATTTATCTTTATCTGAAATCGCATTTGATGCCTGTGTGTAATGAATATTGATCAACAGGAGCACAGAGTCTTGTTCTATGATCTGTCGTGTACACCTTGGGGACCGAAAGCTAATACACTACAGAATGATCAGTTGTTATTAGTAAATCTCGTTCCCTCTTGGATACGGAGATTAAGAATTTCATCTGCCTATATTTTACTACTGGAGATTATGGGCATAGGTTTCAATTAATTCAATGCAAACGTGGGTCTGTGGTATTTATGTAAAATTAAATTGTATGAAGTAAGTATATTTCTGTCATGAAGCATTTGTAAGGTTTATAGAGTACAGAAAAGCTAACATCTTTAATTTCACTCTGAAAACTTACAACTTGTTGAACGATAATGTAATTTAAAAACACCTTTTAGCTTGCATGTGTTCATAAATGAGGTAGTATCAGATTCACAGGACGTACAATCCAGTTTTAGTTAAAAAAAGTTTTTCGCATTCACGAAATTGCGACTTACGCTCCTACGAAGCAACTCAGAAATGAAATTAATTTTAGGTAGAAATAAAATTTAAAAGTTTGAATGGTCTTGAGTTAAGAATAAACCGAGTCAGATGAAGAGTACGATACCCGAGTCTTTGGAGAGGAAGCCGTCAACACTCTTTCCTAACTTCCTTACCGAAAAAGTACCCATTTGCCCCAGGCGGATGTAACATGAGACAGACCTGCGAACATCGCGGATTATCGGAAGAATATCAAATACACGACTTTCGAGATTGCCACCAGACTGCTGAGATTTGCCAGTTTTATGACCCAACGCGCCAAATGGAAAACGAACTATGATGAAAATCCATACTTTTCCTCGGACTACGCCATTTCTTATCGGATTTTTGCATTGAAAGACATCTGTGGTCCTTGAAATATCTTTTAAACTGGGCATTCACGGAGACACTGTTCCAAGCCATTTGGAGCGCTTCGCTCCAAAACCCGCTGTCAATGCAAAAATCCGAAAAGACGTGGCGTAGTCCGAGGAAAAGTATGGATTTTCATCATCGTTCGTTTTCCATATGGCGTGCTGGGTCATAAAACTGGCAAATTCGGCCGTGGGAAGAGGGAGCTAGGCTTTCTCGCAAAAGCGAAAACCACAAAATCTAGACCCGTAGGGAAGGGTAAGTGAGGCTGTCTCGCGAAAGCGGGGTGGGGGGTCCCGCTTTGAAAGCTGGATGAGGAGCAGCTCAGTAACCCTAGGGGATGGAAGTGACTGGTAGTGTCGTTTGCATGGAGCCTCCATGGATGACCCACCAAAATGAATGTGCTCTAAATTGGAACAGCATGGAGTGCAGCCACGTCCTTTGGCTCGGAGCACTCTCTCAGTGAATGTCCAGCTTTAAGTGTAAAAAAAAACGTCAATTAATTATTTTATAATAATTCGTTCGTTTTAATAATCAAAAATTTTGAGTGATTTTTTTCAATATCTTATAAAAAATTATAAATATCTGATTGAATATGTTTTTAATATAATATATTCAAAAGTTCTTGCTTTTAATCAATGGAAGTTTGTTTATTTTTACGGTGAATCACATGTGACGAACATAATGATTTTTAATCCCTGCGACACGAATCTGAACAAAAAGGTTTATAAATGATGGGTTATTCTAAATTAAAATAAAAATGTCATTTCATAACATCAGAATTCAGCGTATGCATTGTAAAGAACGGATTTCATTTAAAAATTAATAATCAAATTAATTTTTTCTTAATTTTTGGATTTAATTTGATAGTTTTCGGCTTTTTGCCTCTATAACGTTGTGATATAGGTTCCTTCACCATGGATTATTAATATTATTTGTTGTGTGAGAGTTTTCACGTAACTTTAAATAACTTTAAAATAAATTTCCCCTTTTCTTTGATGCATTCTACAATGGCATAAAATTATATACTTCCAAACATTCACAAATTTCAAAGCATCCGAGATCTGCTTTGAATTGTGTTTATAAATCAACTATTTTTTAATTTTTTACCAGGCCATTCTCATGGAGTTTATATATAGAGAGAAAAAGGGATTTTATCAAAATTTATTATGAATTTTAGATAAATTAAAAATCATGAGCCGTAACTATAAAAATAACACTTATTTTCTGAAAAATATTTATAACTGAACATACAAAAAGTATCTTTTATATGTTACATTTATTTATGTATTTAAACAGAATTACTTTCAAAGAATGCTGAATCATTTCCAAAAAATCATTTCCACTGCAGTATATATTTTGATACGGACTAAATAAACAGCAAAATTTAATCTAAAATAAAATTCAAATGCTCCTTTCAATACATGTCGTATTATTTGCGTCGAAAAATGTTACAAATTCTATCAGCAGTTCATCGAAGTTTCAAGATTAAAATTATTTCGTGAGAACTTATTTCGCCATCGCTTCAAAGCTAATTTCGAGAGCTTTCTAAAAGGAGGAATGCACGTTGCATATATTTTTGTTTGCATAGGATAAGGTCTGTCTGCAAGCGATGAACAAGTTTCTCAATCACCCGGTTCTCTCCAAACACAGTAACACACAATTCTCTTCAGATATTGCTAGAGAAGGAAATTTACAAATAATAGCTCTTTTAAGTTGTATTTGATTTTTTTGGTTGGAATAAATTTTATTATCTCTTAGTATATGATAAATTTTCTTCATTTCAGTGAAATTAATGTCTCTGTTTCAGATGTATGCTTTTCTGAATTCAGCTTAAACTTAGAATATTTGGAATTCATTATTTCATTTTGCTTTATTTCTGAAAAAATGACTTTACACAATGCTTGATTTGACGTATCCAAAAACTGTATCACGGCCAATTAACCATACATGCAGTTAATAAGTTAAACGAAACTGAATTTTCCAGTTTTTTTATATTCGGCTTACACTGTTTTTTTTCTTGATACTTTTAGATACCCACTCATTTATTATCAGTAAAATGCCTGAAATGCACAATTTTAATAACAAATTGATATGACGAATGAACAAGTAACATTCTTTCAGTTTTTAAAAAAAATGGTATCTTAAAAGCCGATGACATCTATAAGTCTCGAGTACAAACTTATTTATAGAAAATAGATCCAATGTGTACTAATCATGTTTGTAATTGAATGGAATGATGTTTGAGCACGCTGATAAGTTGTTTTTCGTTTTCCTCTCGATAAACTTTCATAACTAACTTTGCAATGAGGAAAAAATAAATTCTATGATTTTTTTGATTGATCTATTTCATCACATTTTCAGGAATAGTATAAATAATCCGTAGTAAGATTTCAAGCTTAGTTGAAAAAAAAAGAAGTGAAAGACTGCAAGAACTTGTGCAATATGTTAAGTACAAATGGAATATTTTAAAACGATTGATCATACTTGGTTCTACGAAATATGAAGTACATTCATTTGTTGTAGAATTCTAATAATTCGTTGATTTACTAATAATATTCTAAAAGAACTTTTAAAAATTTTCTGGGCCTGTTAAAAATGTTTGTATTTTTGATGTAACAGGCTTTGTCAGGCGGAAATTTTCAGAACTGCAATCGAAAATAATTCATCCCAATAATAATAACGTTGCCTGTTATCTTTCCTCGTGCATTCTGATCGAGATTTAGATCCAAGGGGAGAGAAAAAAATTGCATATTATTAATATTTTAATCTCAAATACCGCATAAAAACAGTCATTTATTGTTTGAATTTCACAGAGAGAAGTCTTAAATATTTGATGATCAAGTTAAGATCGCATCGATACAAATAAACGTCGGTTTTTACTAAATGATTATTTTCCATGGATTTAACACTCGAAAATCAGAAACAGAAGTTATCTTTTGTAATGCAAGAGATTTCCTCGAGCGATATCTTAATATAAATAAAAGTCATTGTGGGTATGTGGATATGTATGTGGGTATGTATGTGGCTATGTTCCACATCTCCTCCTAAACCAATGGACGGTTTTCAACCAAATTTTGTACACTTATTATTTAAGACAAGGGGAAGACACTTATGAACTTTTCTAAGTCCCAAAGTTAATTAAACAGTCAGTTAATTAGAAAATAACCGAAACCGTTTTTCCGCAGTAACTTCGGAGCAGATTGTCTGACAAAACATATTTTTATACCATCTTAAAGTTCAAATTTTTACCTTTTCAATGATACCAATTTCATTTCTGTAACATTTTTCCTTCGATTGTTATTAATTTTTAAAAGTTCAGACAACAATTAAATAATTAACAAATCCCATTGACTCGGCGATTCTCAATGAAGAATATTTTATTTTTCAATCGACTGTCACGTGATCCTTCAGGAATGCGAAAACATGAGGAATAAATTCTTTTTAAAATCAAATATCACGTAATCCTTCTTTCCGCTGTAACTTCGGAACAAATTGTCCGATACAAATTATTTTTATACCATCTTAAAGATAAAAATTTTGCCTTTGCAATGATACCAATTTTATTTCTGTGACATTTTTCATTCAATTTTTATTAATTTTTTAAATTTTACGTGCAGACGATTTTGAAATAACGCAAATTTATAGCTACTCAGTTGCTAGGAGATGGTTAGACTTTGAACTAATTTACCTTTATTTCTGAAAATTTTGCTTATATTTATAAGTATCCATAAAATAAGGCAGAATTTACATGTATCTGTCTGTCTGTCGGTCAATCGGTTGGTCACAAGAACTCCTCCTAAACGGTGAACGGTAGCGACGTGAAATTTACACACGGCATTCTAGAGCATATTTTTAGGTCAAAGGTGTTATTTTCAAGTTTCAGAGTTAATTAGTTCTTTAGATATTTAATTAAATAACGAGCATTAGCCGCTTTTAAGCCTAATGCTTAGACGTTTTTTGCCAATAACTTCTGAAATCTTTATTAGACAACAATTATTTTTATGCCATTTTAAAGACCAGAAAATGATCTTTTTAATGCTATTAATTCCATTGCGATGAAATGTTTTCTCCGATTGCTATAAAGGTTTAAAAATATTTTTTAACGTAATTTCTAACAATACTTTTTATTCTTATAGAAATAAATTCAAGCCAAATTACTGTTTCGCGCGGGGGCTTTTGCCGGTGTTAATTGTCAGGGGCACCTTCCGATAAGCCTAGAATGATAGTCGGTGTGCCAGTACTACTAATACGTAAACTCGATATACCGAGACTGCGCAATGGCACACAGTTAAAAATTGCACACCTAGGTACAAACGTCGTGAAAGCTACTGTTATGACTGATATAGGGAGAAGAGAGAGTGTTTTAATTCCACGCCTTCCGATAACACCGAAGGATTTATCATCACAGTTCAAAAGGTAACAAATCTCTGTAAAAATATCATTTTCGAGGCTCAGGGCCAGACACTGAAAGTGGCAGGCGTACATTTGGAAAAACCATATTTTTCCCATGGGCAACTATATGTGGCCTGTTCACGTGTGTACAGCCCACACAACCTCTACATCCGTGCAAATAACGTGGTATACAAAAGTATATCATCATAGATAAACAATTTATATAACTATATCAGCATACATGTACAGTACACTCCTGTCAGCCGTCCAATTAAGTATTATTAACCGTTAGAACTTTTCCTTTCCCCTTTCAAAATGCAACAAAACATTTGCATTCGTGAATTAAAAAAAGAATAATTCAAATTCTTCGCGCACGAAGTCGCGGGTAACAGCTAGTTGGAAATAAGCTTCGTTGAGAGTTTAAGAAAAAAAGGGTAGCAGAAATTTCCCCAAAAATTTCATAGGAAAATACATGACCATATAAATTGTAAGTTTGGTTAAAATAATTTACCGACTCGCAGCTGCACGAGGACTGTTTGAACCCTCTGATTCCTAAGAAAATCTGAGTCCTTGTCTCTCAGAATATTGAAGGCCCCAAATTCCTTTTTGAAAGATAGGAGAAATTCCCTAGCCCCAACAAAAGCATAATGATAGCTCGAGTCCTTAAGGGACTAATATACAAAAGAGGACTCTACTTAGCCGATGGCTATTAGAGAAATTTGTGCAAAGAAATGGGTTGGGCTTTTCCTTCATCTAGAAGAGGTACTCTATCAAACAAAGCACGCGTCTCTGCTATTCAACCAATCACATCTAACGAGGGGGGGTGGCAGAAATTTCCCTGGGAGATTTGGACGATCGCCGCACTCTGTTTGAAGGGGCGTTTCGGGCGCTTCAGCATTCAAAGAGTTAAGAAGGAGCAGGCATCCTACTTTCCAAAGCTTAGACGTTCAACCACGATATCAGAATCAATGTTCAACAGGTCCACATACACGGTGGAGTCGGGTCTGGCACTGCGTTAATCCGGCTCCGAGGTCGCCACCAGAAACTCTACGCCACCGAACTCTACCACCAGGTCAATGAAGCTCCATACAAATTACAAGAGAATTTTTATAGTTCCTGTTTTTTAAAAAACTGAAGCATTTTGAGACTGTTATAATTTAATTTTTAATCTGCATAAAATTAAAATAAAAGTTATAAAGCAAAGACATGAATTTCGAAATTTTTTTTGCACGTTTAATGATAAAAGATCAAAATCATTGCGACTTTTCTTGCAAAGATTCAAGCAATGAAATGTTTTCTTAAAAAGAATATAGTGAAGAATTTTTATTACTTTTTGTCATTAGAACAATATTTCATTTAGATGAAGAATAATAAAGAGTTATTATAAGGAAAGAGCAGATATTCAAGTAAAATTATAACGGAAGATTGAGAAAAAGTTAGTTTTTCCAATAATGAAGACCATTTCTTACTTTTTATCAACTATAATCATAAGCTTTAAAATACAAACAGACCAGATGAAAAATGACTAAAAAATAATAGACCCTTTATACACAGCCCTCTAAAAACTTTTTGTATCAAGAGAAAAGTTTTTATAACTTCTTTCAGTTGTGAAAACAAACTCAATATACGGATTACGTACACTGAGATGAAGAAAACCAAATTAAGATAAAAATTCATTTATTGCATCCGAGTAGAAAAGATTTGGAAAAATAGATTTTCTTTTATTTTGAATCCTTTATCGAAGAAAATCCTCCCCCCCCCCCCATCGTCTTGGAATTTGTATCTGCACTTTTCTGCCTTTCATTTCTTACGAGTAATTTTAAATCGAAAATTACTTTTCCAATAAGAAAGAAGAAGCAGTAAGACAACAGTTCTTCAGAAGGAAAAATTGTTTAAAATGATTATTAATATTAGGCATCATTTACTAAAGCATGCATTGTTTGCATTTTTATTGAATAAAATGCTTCGTGATTTGTTTACGATGGCAATATGAAAAAAGCTCTGCTTCACTCTATTCTCTAATTCATTACATCGAAACGATTGGGTTTTTTTGTGACCAGAGAATTTAGTTTATTGAGTGACATACACGATGACAAGAATCATAAAAAACCTTTTATTTTCGTCTTCACATGTTTTTTAAAGGACAAAAGATATTAGTTTATTGCTTTCAGATGAAATTTTAGGTGATTCCGGCTAAGTGTTGGTTTTGTTTTGAAAATAGTGGGTACGAAGTTGTACCATTACCGATTGAAATATTCGATAGAAAGGGTTAAATTAGCTGCAGACATTTATAACATCGAAATGGAGAATAGCTTTATTGAAGAATGCAAAACTAATGCGGCATTTTGAAGGAGATTGAAACCTGCCGCGCGACTAAGATTGTGAAAGTTAGTTATTTACAGTAAAAACATCTGAATAATAAAAAAAGCAAAAAAAAAAAAAAAAATCCTAAACAAGCTAAAAGAAACGTAAAAGCTAAAAGAGTATAATGCATCCAGAGAGCGCAAAATGCTACTGCAACCGAAATACAAATGTAGACAAAAATTTTCGATGAAATGAATAACTGAGTTACCCTTAAAGTCAAGAAGAAGAAATGTAGAAAGGAAAAGTCAGGCCTCTCACAGATATGGACGCAAGTCAGACTTTTCATAGAAAAAAAAATCCAATTTTTGGATCCCTGCTTGCAAGTGACCTTTGATAAAGACTGTGAGGACGGATTATTTTCTACATTTCTTCTACTTTATTGAAATTGACTTTAAGGGTAACTTAGTTTTTCATTTCATTGAACATTTTTCATTACAGCAATTTATTACAGCAATACACACACGCACACACAAACATGCTCGCAAGCATGAACACACACACACACGCAAGCATGCGAGAGAGAGAGAGAGAGAACTTTTTAAAATAAACTTCTTTGAAACTAAAATTTGATGTGACAGTTTCTGAGACTTTTCTATTTTAATTTTCTATAATTCTATCGATGAAAACAACTTTTTTTAGAATAATTTATCAAAAAAAATCCTTTTAGTACATTTAATTTCTGAGAAAACATGTTCCAAAACCATGAAAGTTTTCATGGTCATAATTATAACTTTGCAATGCCTTAATTAATGGATCAACTTGCCATTTCGATAGACAAAGTAACAGTTTTATAATAGAATACTCTCCAGGGATACAAAACCAATCACTCTTTTAATAATGATTTCAAATATTACAAAAGATCATTAACATCGAGATTTAAGTGTTCATACAAATCATAAAAAAGTATAATTTAGATTTAACGATTCTATCGGTAATACAGTAAAGTCCCATTAATCCGGACTAGATGGGATCGGATCCTGTCCGGATAATCGAAAGTCCGGATTAAGCGGAATTTGCCGTAAATACATACGTACATAATTTATCATAAATACATACAACTTTTCCTACAGCTTAAATAACACAGCTTAGTAACAGAATGCGCGCATTATTAATCTCGTACTGACCTCTCGCTAAAATGAGTATATCCTACTTAAAAAAAATCTCGTCCGGATTAACCAGATGTCAGGACAATCGGGGTCCGTTTTAACGGGACTCTATTGTAATTATTTAGTAAATATCCTTTTTTCCGTTTAGAAAGTCTTTTTGTAAATGTATGCTGCAGTGGACAGAAACTTCTGCACATAAAGTGATATTAAATTATGCTTTTTTAAGTTAACAGAAAAATAATAAAACATTAATTAACGATAATAAAAGTGGATAACAATTAAATTTATATTATTTTGCATTAGTAATATATAAGTGAGTAACTGTAGTTAAAATTTTCCCACCTTCAAAAATTATTAGCTTCATTAAAAAAACGATTGAGATTGCCTGTAGGACACAATAATTGCATCATTCAAATTCATTGAATAACCTTTAATACCCAAAATTGTAAAGCCGTGTTTGCTTAGATAGAAGAAAATTTAAAGTAAATATTAAATAAAAAATATTCATAAATTTTACTTAAGTCGGCAAAATATATCATCAATATTTTTTTAACAGTAGAAAAAAGTAAACACAGCGAACTACTTAGTTTAAAAAAAAACACTGAAGTCCCGAATTCTTTTTCTATCTCTTCTTTGCTATGCGATACAATGCAGAAGGTACACAATGATCCTGTTCTCTGTGAAGCTCAGTTTAAATGTTTGGTTGAGATAACAGGAGTCAAAAACTAAACAAATTCGCTTATTATTGAAAAGTTTGGAGGAGTTCGAATTTTTTATATCCAACCTTTAATAAGGATTACTCTTTGTTTTTTCAGCAAGTATATTTTTCACAAGAAATGATAGAAAAAAACTTTCTTCTTTTTATCTGTTTTTTTTCAGTGCAGCAGAGCATAGGAATATGGTTTGAGCGCGTTAAGTTTGCGAAATTCTTTCACTTTCTATGGAGGGCATAATTTGCATTTTTTGAAGGTGATCAGGCGATGGGTTAGAGAGCTACTAAATAATGAAAGTGTTTTATGAAAAAAGATAAAGAATTGATAATAACGATAAAGACCAAAGCGAAGTTTTGAATAAGGTATCTGTGTTAATTTTTTAAAGATATTAATTAGCATAATCTTCGTCCATTCTAAAACCTAATATTGGGTTTTTATTTTGACTGATATGATAAAACTAGTTACAACAAAAATTAAAAATTGCCTCCGGATCGATGTGCTCCGATTAAAAAATTATAGTAATATCATTATTATGATAAATGTTCAATAAAAATGTCATAATCAGTTTTATTGAAGGTTATCAAAGGGGAAAGTCTTCGAATTTGGCCACCTGGATATTTTTTAAAGTACACTTTATCTTCAGAACAGTGTAATTAACTTTTTATGAAATCCATTTTAAATTTGTAAAAAAACAGCTTAAAAACGTGTCATTGGTCCAGGAATAAAAGAAACCGGTTGCCTAGATTGGACCACTGGTTGCCCAGATTGGACTACCAATTTCTTTAAGCACAATTAAAGAAAAGATATTTTTTTATTCTCCAATTCACACCTGCACACAATGCTTGAACCCAAGAATGACAATTCATGCACTTTGTCACTTCATCTTCCCACTGTTTCCTCAGAGATGATACAAATAATACGTATACAACGTTTTTACACTTTTTGTTCCAACATTTGTTGGCCTTAGTGTCCTTTTATTGTTTTCTAGCTTTGGCATATTCCAATTCTAACTTATAAGTACTACTAGTGGTGATGAAATGCTCTCTGAGCTATTTCCAATAGTTTAAGATAATAATCCATTGATTTAAATGGTCCAAGCTAGGCAACTATTAGTCGTCCAATCTAAACAACTGTTAGTCATTCATTCTAGACAACTGTTAGTCGTCTAATCTAGTCAAACGTTAGTCGTCCAATCTAGACAACTGTTAGTCGCCCATTTTAGACAGCTGTTAGTCGTCCAATCTAGACAACTGTTAGTCGTCCAATCTAGGCAACTGTTAGTCGTCTAATCTAGATAACTGTTAGTCGTCCAATCTAGCTAACTGTTAGTCGTCCAATCTAGGCAACCTTTGGACAACAACAATGAAGAATTCTCCTCACCTTATTTTTAAACTATTTTAATAAAGTTATTATAGTAAATTGTAGCCAAAGAATTTTCCTATCTGAGGATATAATAACATATTTTACTATTTAATTTACAACAGTCTAAATGCTTTTTGGCTTTTGTTAAAATAATTCATTGATGATACTTAAATCTAAGCACTTGTTCTCTAAATATAACCGGTCCAGGCTAGGCGCCGGTCCAAATTCGGCGGCTCTCCCCTAATATTTAAATAAGAGTGCGTTGAAAAGGGTTTGTTTACTTTGGGGCTTGTTTTAGGCTTACAACTGAGTTGTGTTGTTATTAATTGTTTGTTGTTTATCATTGTATATTTTGTTGTTGTTATTTAATTATTTAGTTGTGGATATTTAGTGTGGCTGTAGTAGTAACCACAGATGAGAACATTTTAACGAATGTCGAAGAGTAAATATTAGCGGAGAAGGTTCTTCATTTTATTAAAGAAAACACTATTAAGAAAGCATCGCGATTTAAAATATTTCATCAAAATAATTTTATTTAATTCATTTTCGGGTTTAATATCATTTAGTTCTTCATTCTTCTACGTTATTTATCTACGTGTGTGAACACCACATCGGATCCTTAAACCTTTAAAACGTACAAGTAAGTTTAAGATAGATAAGTTATATTAAAGCGATACTTCCGAAGAAGGGTCTGTCTGCGGCGAATCTTCACTGGCATCGGCATTCGAACTTGGTACCCTCGGGTCCAGAAGCCTTACCACTAGGCCACAGCGGCTTCAACGTAGTGATGGGATAGCGTATATTTTTGACCTTTTAAGAAAGATAAAAGCAGATAATCGAAAATCTACATCAACAAATTTTCGAAAATTCCATTTGGCTGACATCCCTTTTTTGAAATATTTATAAAATTTGAAAACATTCAATAGTAGAAAATAAATATTGAAAAGTTTTAAGGAAATTCGAGTCTTTAGTCCGAAAATGGTTAGGTTTGATTAGTCTGACTTTGTGTTATATTCAAAAATGTACTTTATATAATCATCCATCAGATGGTGCTGCTTTCCTCCCTCTACTCATGCTTACAAAAAGAACATTTAGTAAGTAATAAGACGCGCTAAGACGATTTGAGCGTCTGCTGGTCATTTATAACCGACAAACATGCTGTTTCTAAAATACCTGTAAATAATTGTACATCGATTTATTTATTATTGATTAAAGTAATTAGTTAGTTCATGGAGTTCGGGTTATTTCAACCTGAAAGAAAAATGTACTGAAATCACGACGCGCGTGCTTTTAAATACTGTAACTACAACAATGAAAAGTACTGTTGTCAAATAAAAATATTTTTAAAAATTTATTAAAATTAAAGAAAACATTTTATGGAAATAAAATTGATGTAACTAAAAACCTAATGTTTTGAATTTTAAAGTGATGTAAAAATAATTTTGTGAGATAATATCATCCGAAGTTATTGAATAGAAACGTTAAAATTGGATTAATTTTTAATTAAGAATATAATTAACATTTTGAAAAGCCTTTCTTAGTAAGTCCCTATTGCCTAAGAAGTAACTACGTGCCAACTCTAGGTACAACGGTCTGACCTGCACACAGCTTTGAACGATTTTTACATCACTAACTTCGCATTATGCAATTCACAAATAATATCCAGTCAATAAACGTTATCTTATTAAAACGGAGTGGTAGTGTTTATTGTTTTGCTTTTCTCGAAAGCGCGGGCAAGTTTTATCTGGTTGGATTCTAAAGGGGTAAGTCTTTTACCTTATGAAAGCTTATTAATTAAGCTTGATGGCTAGTATTTTGTTGCTCTTATTAGCGTATTTAGTGCTTTTTCTTTTTCTTTTGACGTTTGTTCATATGGTTTTGCTCCTGGTTGTTTTTTGGGGAGTTCGGGCCATGAGAAGCTTTTTCTTGGCGAAAAATAGTCCTGCTTCTACAGAAAACTCCTTAAATATTCCTTTGAATCCATTACGAATAGTTTCTAGCCCTTGAAAAAGTGAACTAGAATGGATTCCTTGTTTTTGCTGTATGAATTTCGTTTACTTCAAATACTATAGGATTGCTTGTATTACTTTCTTTTTTTAATTTAGGCTTTATTGGTATATCTGTTTATCTTATTAAAAAGTGTACTACAGTGGACTCTCTCTAACATGACACACGTGGGACCGGACACCTGTCGGATTACAGAGAGTCTACAGACTATAGAGGGTTAATAGGAAAATCATGTACTGAAAGGGGGAAGGTTTCAAGTTTTAAAATAACTCATCAACCAAGTAACATGTTCCAGCAGGTGCGTCGGATTAGTGGGAGTGTCGGACTAACGAATGTCGGAATAGAGAGAGTCTACTGTATTTACTTCTGTCCTTCGTCAGAGTATTGGTATTGACATTAATAACTCAAGCAGTTTACGAAACGAAAACTACAGCGTTTGGCGCTCAAAACGAGTAGTAGTTCAAGGCTTTTAATTTTAAAAATAATATAATATTGATATTGTTTTTAGTTCATATTGTGTAAGAAATTACAAATTTGGTAAAAATGAGTCCATCCTTTCTGTTCTGAGCTCATTTCCTCTAGATATTTCATTTAGAAAATTATGTTGCAGTTCCCTTTTTTTCTAACATTTAGCAATTTTTTTATGAGCAAAATGACTGATGAATAATGTTTGTTTACCAAAATGTTTCATTTTTCAATTTAAGAATTGAACAACTGTCTTTTTTTTTCTCATTTTGTAAAGAACGAAATAGTTTGGAGGTTTGCGCGTGTTAAAAGTAGAACTTACGTTTCTTATTTTTCATTTCTTACTCGAAATCTGACATCAGCAGTTGACGGGGCCGAAAGAGCAAAACGAATTCAAGTATTAGATGCGACTATTTCAAATTTCCTTCTTGGGAAGGAAAAAAAAGACCTAACCTTATTTGAAGGCTAGGGCAAAGGCTATAACATTAAAATATATTGCCGAATTCTGCGCCGCATGCCTGGAGTTATATTTCATATTCTTTTAGTCCTTCTTATTACACATTTTTCAGGAGTTCTAACATTCTGGAACTAGAAGGAAACTTTTTTAATATTGCTTTAGGAGAATGTTATATTAAAAAAGTGTAAAACTGTGCTTACATTAGTTTTTGAGGCATAAGTTCCTTAGGTACGTCTTTGAAAAAAATAATTATGTATCGAATTGTATTTATTGCATTTATGACGAGTATATAATATAAATAATAATAAGATATATATTAAAAATATATAATAATATAAATAACAGCACATATATAGTAATATAAATAACAGCAAATATATAATAATATAAATAACTTTGAAAGTGAGCTCAAATCGCGTGAGATATTTACGTTTATTAATGCTTGACATGCATTATAAAATTTATTTCCTACTTAACTAAAAATTGAAAAAAATATCGAAATATTGGCTATATAACGTGCTGTTACAAACCATAAATCAAAAAATTACATCGATTATTCATTTTAAATTGAGGCTCAACTTTCAGTTAGTTTATAAAATAAAAATAAAATAAAAACCCTCTACTTTTTTGAAGCAAAATTTTTCTTTTACCTATTTCTTTCCCAAATTCAAATCGCTTTAGTCTTTTTCTCATACCTGTTATAAAGTTATATCTCGAATTCGATCGTTGATTTCTGGCGATAATAGGAGATTCGTTCTAAAACGAATAATACAAAAGATTTTCACAACTCAATTTTTTTCAGTAATTGTAACAGAGAACAGAACTAAAAAATAAAATCGGAACAATTACTCTAAATTTTCTGTTTTCATACGTGTCTTCTTGCAACTAATTAAACGTAATTAGGTTGACAAATTTAGCAGAAATAATGCTTATCAGATTTTAAAATATATATCCTTTGAGCTTTATATAATGTTTATCAACGACAAGATGGGAAAATTCTCTTCCTTTCTTTTCACCTGTGTAGCCAAGGGTTGAGCTACAATGATATATTATATATTAGTCTATTGAAGTACAAGTTAAATAATTTAACATGAGAAATTAAAAATTAAACTTTGCATTGAACAGAATGGCGCAAAATACAGCAACTTCCAATAAAATACAAAAGTAAGATATTTTAATTATACAAAAAAGAAATTACAGAAGAACCAGAACAAGTAAACAATAGTAATAACAATAACCTTTAGCGCGCAACGCAGAAGCATCCAGTGATTGCATTAACAATATTATCAACAATATCTATATTCAACTAACCAATTAAGATACAATCAAATAACAAAAATCATTCTTCAATAAAAATTAGGATCAAACAATTAAAATGAAAAAAAAAATGAAAGAGAACACGGATGGCGAACTTTTTCAAAGTGCCACTCGCCATCGGAAAAAACCTTTCTTAAATAAGAAAAACTTAAGAAAGTTTTTATAACAAATCCAATAGAGAAAAAAGAAGATATATTAACATTACCTTCTGTCAAAAATACCAGTAAAAACTACGCCATCGAAGCAAATTAGAAACAAAGGATATTAAGTCTAGAATCTAGCAAACCTAGCTCCATTTATTGAGAGAAATTGAATTAAATTAACAGAAATTTAGAAGCTCTTCAATCCTTTTTTAATTAAGTTATTTTATTTAAAGAAATTACTTGGGTAGCTTTTTTCTTTTAAATTATTATTTAAATTATCAAAAGCCGTGACGAAAGTTGAATGGTTATTACAAATATTTTTTATTCTATTAATTTGAGAATAAATAGTGTTTTATAATATTTTAATGTTAAGATTAGTTTGAAAGTCACAAAGTGTAATGGCCTGACAATGGTAGCATTCCAAAATCTATAAATGTATTGGGTGCATATATAAGAAACATCTTTTAGTTCGCATATGTTAATAAATCATGCATACTACAGGGTGTCCAACAAAGGACTCCCTCATTTTAAAATTAAATAACTCGGCAACGGAGATCGATAGAAGAACGAAACCAATGATATGCTTAGTCTGAAAGCCGTAAAAATCTGATACAAAAGTTTCAAAATTAGTTATAAATGATGCCGACAGGTGGCGCTGCAGGTTGTAATAGCTATTCAGAATCCGATAAGAAATCTATAAACTGTCCTTGGCAAGCACGAAAAATGCCTAATTTGAATCGATTGTGATGTGATTGCAACGATTACTTGCAAATGACAGTTTATAGCTTTCTTCTCGAAATCTGAACTGTGATTACAACGTACAGCGCCACCTGTCGGCAACATTTATAACTAATTTTGAAACTTTTGTATCAGATTTTTACGGCTTTCAGACTAAGCATATCATTGGTTTCGTTCTTCTATCGATCTCCGTTGCCGAGTTATTTAATTTTAAAATGAGGGAGTCCTTTGTTGGACACCCTGTAGTATTAGGAGAAGAATACTATTCAGTTTCACTTTAAGCAGGCTTTTTGCATGCACGAAATCGCTCCATGTACTATTTATTATTAAGCAATATCATTTTGAAAGTTAATTTTAAGGTAGATTTAAATTGATATTTTGAATGGTCTTGAGTTTATATTGGGCAGAATAGCGCCGAGTTTTAAAATAATACGAGTATGAACCGTGACAAAAGAGAACAACATTTGAGGCAACATCTCCCTCCCTTAATCTTCCTTATCACAGCAAGAGACCCGTGTGTGACCAAGTCGAGTTAAATGTGCGACAGGATACACACACTCCTTACATGGATTATAGGAAGAATCGGTATTGCACACACGACCCTTAGGTTCCACAGCTCCTTGCCTCCAGGCTAACTTGCACTTTTAAATATCTTTAAGCATAAATCTATGACAGCCAAGTTAAGTAAAAGTTAAATCTTATCAGCAATTAATTAAAGTTTAAAATTACCTTATGTGAACTTATTTCCCCATCCCCTTAGAGTGCTTCCTAAAAGGAACAATTCATATATTTTTGTTTGCGAAGTATAAAGTCTGTCTGCAAGCGATAAATATGTTTCTATAACAGCTGAAAACCAGAGCCCTTTTTACCATCACCTACTATATCATTTTTACCATATCATTGCAGCTAAGCATTATAATATAATTATAGCATTATAATATAATATTAAATATTTATTAGAACACTTAGCTGTAATAGCTGTGCAATTAACTATTTTAAAAATAAGCCACGAGTCCTTTCAAAATTCTATAAGTATGTATAAATATTTGTTTGAATTTTCTTTAAATATAATCTCTTTTAAAGTTGCTGCTTTTAATTAACAACAAATTCATTTATTTTTACTGTGAACCCCTGAGGATCAAAATGATTTTTAATCACACTACAAACAATTTGAGCAAACATATTTAAAATTCTAGGCTTATCCTATATTGAAATAGAAATGCCATTTCGAGACACTAAAACAGCAGAAATGGTGCAAAAAATGACATTCATTAAAGAAATATATGTGGTAGAATTTAGATTTACAAGAGCTACTGGCAATTTAGTTTGTAACCATGAAAAATGTGTGACGTTTTTTTTTTCCATCAAAATATTTAAAACCAGTTTGTCCATCTCTGTAATATATTCTACGTTAATAAAAAATTAGAATTTCTTTTTATTACTTGTATAATTCCAAGAACAGACACATGTATACATATAATTTTAATGCATATTCAACCTGAAAGGTCCTAGGTGATAAATAAATTGTTTGGAGTTCAGCTGAAGATACATGCTTTGCAAAACTTTACCTGCAGTGTAACATGAGATAAGTAAGGATGTGTAACTTCCGATTTTATCACGACTGTATACTGTACCGTCTTAGAAATAAAAAAAAATGTACTTTAAAAATTCTCAAGACATTTATTCACAGACACAAGACATAAACATTAACATAAAAACAAATTTAGATGAATAAAATATTTCATGGGTTATAAAAACTAAATTAACCCCAATATCAAAGTCAATATCATTCAAAATCAGCACTGTTACATATAATTAGCATCTTGCCGACATCCTAAAATTGAATTTACAGCATTCTAGCCGAACTTTCGCAAATCACCACCATTTTCACCGCTCCGGTCGAGACCCCACACAACAACCTTTTCCGCCAAAACAAAAACCCAAGTCCCTTCACTTCGCTTCCTTTAAGGAAGCACATTATTCCCAGCGAAACAGCTCAGAACCATGTCTCGGCTCCAGTGGGACGGCCAGCCTGGAACATAGCGGCCAGGACGGTACAGTCATATCCCTCCCCTCTTGGAGACTTTTCGCAGCAGGGCAAGAAAAGCTGAAAATACACTTAATACAAAAATATAATAGAAATATATATATATATATATAGAGAGAGAAATACATAGGAACAACTTCAAATCAAGTTCATATTTGCCAGGCAGTACCCCAACAAATATTATATGCCATCAAGAGTAGGGATCCTGCTCAACGCGTCAGCATTTTTGTGCTGAGTCCCCCTACGATGGATTATAACGAAATTGAAGGGTTGGAGTGCCAAAGACCATCTCAAAATTCGAGCATTTTTGCTCGCATTAGTTTTTAGCCAAGTTAGCGGATTGTGATCTGTTACAATAGTGAAGGCTTGGCCATCCAAATAGTATTTCAGTCTCTGGATACCAAATATGATAGCAGCACATTCTTTTTCACTTACACAATATATTTTTTCTACATCCGAAAATTTACGGCTAAGGTAAACGATTGGGTGTTCTTTATCATCTTCAGTTACTTGAGAAAGAACGACTCCTATACCATTGTCGGAGGCATCTGTCTGCAAGATAAATTGACGGTTATAGTCCGGAGAGTGAAGGACTGGTTTACTTGCGAGAGCTTGCTTCAGTGAATTAAATGCCTTCTCGCAATCCTCCGTCCAATGAACAACTCCTTTTCGACATTTTCCTTTCAAGGCATCTGTGAGAGGCGCAGCAATCGTTGAAAACATTGGAATATAGTGGGAATAATAACCCGCTAGACCCAAAAATGCTCTTATGTCCGTTTTGGTTCGCGGAGTAGGAAAGTTCCTAACGGCCTCTATCTTCAGTTCTGATGGCCTTATACATCCTTGTCCAACTGTATGTCCTAAGTATTGGACTTGACTCTGAGCAAATTTACATTTCGACGGCTTAATGGTCAAACCCGCTTGTTGTATTCTTTGCAGTACTGTTTCTAGGTGCTTGATATGCTCTTGGAACATAACAGAGAAGACTGCAATGTCATCGAGATAGGGCACAGCAAAGTCTTCACAAGCCTCAAGCAACTGTGCTACCATTCGACTAAATTCATAAGGAGCATTCTACAGCCCAAATGGCATACGCAACGGTATGTATGTGCCAAAATTTGCGACAAATGCGGACAACCGTTGGGCATTTTTAGACATAGGAATTTGCCAATATCCTTTTGACAAGTCCAAAACCGTAATATATTTTGCAGAGGAGACTGTTTCAATTCTTTCCTCTATATTCGGTAGTGGGTAAAATTTGGTTTTAGTGATCTTGTTGAGATTTCGATAATCTACACATGGTCGTGGCTCTTTTACAGGTGCTTCGACCAGTATCATAGGTGAAGTTTAATTGGAATATCCTACTTCAATAATTTTCATGGAAAGCATTTTCTGAATTTCCTTTCGCAGGATTTCATTTTGCCTTGGCGATGTCCGGTAAGGCTTCGACATCACTGGTTCATCCGATACTAGTTCAATGTCATGAGTGACAAGGTCAGTTTTTCCAGGAACATTGGAAAAGCATTCTCATACTTCCAGATGACATTCCGCAGTTGATGACATTGATCTTCAGTCAATGTATTTCCGATTGGTTCTGGAATAATTTCTGACAAGTCAAGCACATTTGGAGTTTGTTCAATGCGAGGAATCTCTAATTCATCGACTCCTATTCCTTCTTCAGCCTCTAAAGAAAGGAAATTAATCTGCTCTGGTCTTTTGTAGTATGGCTTTAGCATATTCACATGATAAACTTGAGACTTGTCTTTTCTATGATGTAAGGACACCACATAATTGGTTTCTGAGAGTTTCTTCAAAACAGTACCAGGCCCAGTAAATCGTGGGCTAAGCTTGTTCGCTCTACAATTAGAGAATATCAGCACTGAATCCCCTTCATGAAACTCTCGTTTCACGGCTCCTGTCATACCAAGTTTTATTTCTTTGTTGAGACTTTTCCATCTCCTTAACGGCGAGATCTTGAAACCGTTTCAGTCTATTGAGTAGAGTGAACACATATTCGGTCACTGGAGTCTGCTCTTCTTCAGGTTGTAGCCAGTTTTCATAAAGTAAAGTAACAGGCGTTCTAAGGTTCCTCCCCTGCACCAATTCGGCCGGGCTAAATCCTGTAGATTCGTGGGTCACAGTTCTTAGAGCGAATAAGGCTGCGTGAACATGTTTCTCCCAGTCTGGGCCTTCTTCGGAACACAAAACACGAAGTATTCGTCCGAGAGTGCGATGGAACCGTTCAACTGGGTTGCTTTGAGGATGTACGTAGAACTATGGACAACCCCAACTCCAAAACGTTCAAAGAATTCTGTCGTTAATTCGCTCATGAGTGAAGTTCCTTGATCGTGTTGAATTTCCTTTGGAAACCCCATGCGACTGAAAATCTGAAGAAGTGCATCGACCACAGACATGGAGGTGATATCCGATACAGCCACAGCATCCGGGTATTTAGACGCCAAGCACATCGCTGTAATCAAATATTTTTTTCCCGATGCAGTAATCGGCAAAGGTCCCACAGCATCAACATTTATTTTAGCAAACACTTCTTGAATTATCGGAACTAATTTCATAGGTGCTCTTTTCTTATCATTGGGTTTTCCCACACGTTGACAGTGGTCACAACTGCGGACATACTCTTCGATCTCCTGAAAACAGTTAGACCAAAAGAAATATTTTGCAAGAATGTCCTTAGTTTTCGTAACCCCCAAATGACTCGATGCACCTTCATGGCAGAGAGCCTTCAGTCTTTCCCGAAACTCTTTAGTCACCACTAATAAAAGTTTGTCCTCACCAACTTTATTAGTCTTCCTTTTCACCAAGAGTCCATTCGGAAGAATTTCAAACTCGTTCCTTGAATCTATCTTTTCGAGTATCTTTTTTGTCAATGACTGCAATTCCTTGCAGCCTTGTTGAGCTTCGATAAAGGCTTTAGTCAATCTTTAACAATGACAAGCCCTCAAATTCTTCTTTCGGAGGGAAAGAGAATAGATCATCATTTTCGATTTCTATGTCTTCTGTAGCTGCCATTTCAGTTTCTTCTACAGATATGGGATCTTTGTCCTTGACATACACTACCTCTTCCTGCTTTTCCAAACGTTTCTGAGCTCGTGTTTGGATTGCATTAACTTGTTGTGGAACAGGAATTTTGTTCATCTTTTCCACAATAGCTACAGTTCTGTTCCCTAAAAGATATCTTCCTTTATCAGCTTTGTTGCACACTACGGCTGCCTTGGTTATCAAGTGCCCGAATTCTCCTTTCAGTTCAACTTCAGCCAGTGGTAAGCACATCGGTGCGTCATCTAATGGTTGCTGCACCCAGACATGCTCACCTGTAAACATTTCTGGCTTTACCACTTTTAAGAACACAACATCGATACTAGATCCCGTGTCACGTAGAATAGGCATAGGGAACCCATTTACTTCGCCCATAGAGGTATGTGGTGACATTACATCATCTTCGCAAGCTTCAAATAGATGATTTACAGTTGCGGAACTCTCTTTGTTCATCAACAAGGGACAATTTGGTCTAATATGTTCCTTTGACCCGCATTTATAACACCTAAAAGTTCTTCTTTTTTCGAAATCTTCAGTATTTGTGGTTGATTTCTTGAAACCGTGTTCTTCCTTCTTGACCGGAAAGGATGCCTTACTTTCAATCGGAGATTTAGCCTTCCAAGTTGGAAATCTCTCCTTTGACGAACCACTGTAAGACTTTTTCTTCCAAAGGCTTCGAACACCGTCATATTCATCCAGCCTTTTAGCGAGTACTTCTGGGCTTTTTATGCCTGCCCACTCGTCTATGAAATGTCGCGGAAGGTGAGGACAGATACTACCTCAAAGAAGATGATGGAGCCTCCAAAGTAACAAACATGCCTTTTATTTACAACACACTAAAACCAATATTCACTCGGCATACATGCCAGTTACAGATAAGCTCAATTACTGAATCCATTGATGATTAAGGCGAGATCCGTGGCGAAAGAGCTGGCGTGAGCAGGTGAGAGTAAACAAGCAAGCATGACGAAGCTCCCGGTGCTGGGAAGCATCCAAATATATGCAGCGTTGCCACTGACGTCACTCGGTACAGCAGGAGAGCCATCTACAATATCAATACTTTCCACAGAAATGTTCTTTAACTTCCCAAGGAACTCTTCTTTTTATCTGCTCGGTCACTATTAAGTCACTAAGCTCGGCAAAGGTTTTTACTTCAAGACATTTCAGCCATTCTTCAAAGTAGTTCCTTAATTCATGCAAAAAGTCTGTCCAATTACTGTCAGAACTTTTTATGTGGTTGTTAAACTTTTGTCTAAATTTTTCAGCCGAAAATTTATATCTTTTGAGCAATAACTTCTTAATATGCGAGTAGTCGTTTGAAACTTCTTCCGACTCCCTGGCAATCAGCTGTGGCATCTCGTAAGGTAACAGTCCAATTAAGTGAGATACCCACGAATCTTCATTAATTTCCACCCGTCTGGCTTGTCTCTCAAACAAGACGAGATAAAGACTTATATCTCCCTCCTCGGGATCAAATTTTTGCATCAGATGTCTCATCTCCAGCTTTGGTTTTGCCATTGGGACCGTTTCACTCGGTCTTGATTTATTTTCCAATTCTAGCTGTAATTTCTTCAGCTGAAAAGCATTTTCAGCTCTTTTTCTTCAAGAATTCGTTTGGCCTCTCTTTCTTCTGCAATCTGCTTCTCTTCTCTTTCAAGCTTCTTCTTTTCTTCTTCAAGCCGCTTTGCTTCCTTTTCTTCTTCAATACGCGTTGCCTTTAATGTTTCCAGTAATTCTTTAATATAGTCAACCTCTTCATCATAATTGGGTATCGCCTGGATGGCCTTTTTAATCTCAATTATAGTTGCAGAGGCCCCGACTTCAACCCCGAGGTTCTCCGCTAACTTTTGTAAATCAGCCTTTAAGGCTTTCCCCCAAAAAGCAATCTCGCCAAAAAATAATTCCCCGAAATATTATTAGTAACTTTTTTTTAAGCGATCCCCACTCTTTTACACAGTTTTAAATGCACAAAAATCAATAAAGAGTTACAATAATAAACCTCTTTTTTTATTATTATTTTGCTGGTGTATTTAATACCACCTTTGATAAAACAGCTCAACTACTAAGCAATAAATTTAATTATCAATTGAACTGTTTTCACCACATATTTTAAACACAAATATGAAAAATATTTCTTTGAAAGCACACAATCAAAATATAATGTTCAAAGAAAGAGTTAAAAATGTAATCACAATACTCTTATTTCTTTCCGTTATTCATATATAACAAAAATAAAATGCAACACTGTAAATATCTCTTAGCAGTGAAAAAGAAAAGAATAAAAATGTGCGAGCAATAAAAACATTATTAATATCTACACAAACAAAATATTCTTACAACCGGAAATAGTCTTCATAAACAACTCAGAAGGAATCCGAAGTATAAAAAAAATCATACGAAAACGGAACGCATTAATATTTTCCACTATCGTTTTCAAAATAGAGTAATAATTCTTTTAAAGATAAATGCAATAATGATACCAATAAATTCAGTAAAATTATTCAAGACATTCAAATGAAATTTCTATTCAAATAAGCAAGTTACCAGCAGCAATACAAATAATATCAATTAAATTTCAATATTATACAAACACAGAATTATTTCTTAATTGATTTATTTTCCGCTGACCAAAACTTTACAATTGTGCTAAACAAAAATTTACCGCACAATAAGTGGAATAGCCTACCTGAAATTAAAGTTATTTTATACCAACAGTACACTAAATAACTTTGTCAATTTGAATACTGTATCAATTAACAATTAAATCTAGTAAGAAGTAAAGCAACCAGACTAATTTATGCTGTACAAGGTACACCGCAAAATTAAATCTTTGCTAAAACCAAAGTTATCGTTATACTATACATAACAATACATTACACAAATATAATTCAAAACGATACTATATTATGAATAAAGCAACCAGAATCAATTATGCTATACAATATCCTGTATACCGCACAATCAAAATTCTTTGCTTAATTAATATCACTATTATACAATGATGAGCATTTCATATTCAACATGCAAAAATGTTACTACGTAATATTTTAACTCAACAATTTTAAATACAATTTTCAGAGAAGGGTACTGTCAAGCAAAATGAACTTACCCCCAGCTAGTCTGAAAATTAAAATAATGTAACAGGACTGATTTTGAGTTTTCAAGGTAAAGTGGATCGAATTATCCACACCAACTGCCACCAAATTATGTGTCTATACCGTCTTAGAAATAAAAAAATGTACTTTAAAAATTCTAAGACATTTATTTACAGACACAATACATTAACATTTAACATAAAAACAAATTTAGATGAATAAAATATTTCATGGGTTATAAAAACTAAATTAACCCCAATATCAAAGTCAACATCATTCAAAATCAGCACTGTTACATATAATTAGCATCTTGCTGACATCCTAAAATTGAATTTACAGCATTCTAGCCGAACTTTCGCAAATCACCACCATTTTCACCGCTCCGGTCGAGACCCCACACAACAACCTTCTCCGCCAAAACAAAAACCCAAGTCCCTTCACTTCGCTTCCTTTAAGGAAGCACATTAGTCCCAGCGAAACAGCTCAGAACCATGTCTCGGCTCCAGTGGGACGGCCAGCCTGGAACATAGCGGCCAGGACGGTACAATACCAACCTTTCCTCCTTGTTTAACTTTTGACGGAGTGTTGCAAAATCCAGAGTAAATGTAAACTTTTCAAATGATTCCAAAAGCTTTTGTTATTCAAGAAAGGCGAAGGACTTTCTGTCGTAGATACATCTTTCTGATGACGAAACAGGGAAGGGTAGATAGATACGTTGGGGAAAACTTTCCAAGAAGTGTGGTTGGATTCTGTTATCTGTCTTATTAAAAAAGAGGAAAAGACAATATTTTCTTACAGCGCACTCACAACGACATTATTTTTTAAAATTTAAACTCAAATTTTATGGTGTATGCTTCCAACTTTATCTAAGATTTCAAAGAACTATTAGAACACTCTTTTGGAAAAATACCTATCAAAACAAGACTTTATGAAAGCGAATAAAGAAATCAAAGCTAAGTTTTTATCAAAATTAGAACTTCAAAAAATAAGTTAAGAATCATAAAAAGAAAGCATTAATAAAACCTTAATATAAGACACAAAAAAGCAAATTAGAACGAAAAATACAATTAGAATGAAAGCAAAATGGAAGAAAAATAGAAAAGAGCCAAAATGGCGATTCTTCTTCAGAGGCTGGACCCGTCACTTAGCTCAGATTTCTATTTATCACACACTCAGGCAAGTTAATTAAATAACTTCACAAAATACACTTAAGGTGGACTGTAGACACTCATTTATTTCTCATTGCGAGAGCCGAAAAATATCACAACACTCTCGGCGGCTGCTCGCAGAACACTAAATTAACACGTGACCAGTCGGGAGCGCGCATGCGCCAACAGAGGCCACACGCCATTTTAGCTCTAAAGCAGGACAAAATTTTTTGAATAAAGGAATGACCGTTAGTCAAAATTATTCCTTTATGTGGCCTGAATTTTTGTCCAACCTCTGAAAATAGGAAAAAAGGAAAAAGGAAAAAACATAACAGATACCTGTACAACAGAATCAAAAAGCAAAAAGTCATCCTCTAATTAATTTAAGCTCCTCTGGATAGCAGTTAAAAATGGAATTAACATTATCATAATTAAACAATAAAAGGTCATCAATAAAACGGAATCCGAACACAAGTTCATTCTTAATTAATTCTCTCTCAAATGAATGAAGAAATAAATTGGCCAATGCACTGGAGAAATTAATAAAACTAATAAATTAAATAAAACTAATAATGAAGTGAACAAATGTAATTTTTTGGATCTGGAAGTCAAAATTAGGAATTCAGGAGTCTCTGTCGGAATTTATGATAAACGAAAAGATTTTAAGTTCAAAGCTATTACTCTCTGCAATTTTCATACATGTCTTCAGTTTAAAATTTTAAGAAATTCTATATTTTCTCAAATTAATTGGATTAAATATATTTGTAATAACCAATATACTTTTGTTAAGGCTTTAGATAATTTAAAAAATATGTTAAAAGATAACGGATATCCTGGTTATTTTCCAAAAGTTAATAATTAAAAAGAAACAGTTTTAAGAATGTCTGTTCTTATGGAAAATAGTTCGAATTCTTATACATAGATGGATCTAGGTGCTTGCTTCTTGATGTTATTGGACTTTACTTGTTTTAGAGCTTTAGTTTTGAAAGAGGATGACTTTTTGCTTTTTGATTCTGTTGTACAGGTATCTGTTATGTTTTTTATTTTTTTCCTTTTTTCCTATTTTCAGAGGTTGGACAAAAATTCAGGCCGCATAAAGGAATAATTTTGACTAACGGTCATTCCTTTATTCAGAAAATGTTTGTCCTGCTTTAGAGCTAAAATGGCGTGTGGCCTCTGAAGAAGAATCGCCATTTTGGCTCTTTTCCATTTTTCTTCCATTTTGCTTTCATTCTAATTGTATTTTTCGTTCTAATTTGCTTTTTTGTGTCTTATATTAAGGTTTTATTAATGCTTTCTTTTTATGATTCTTAACTTAATTTTTGAAGTTCTAATTTTGTTTTCGTGTATTCTATCAGAAGCAGCTGCATTTGCGCCTTTCTGTACAATGCAAAAGAATTTTAATTAATTTTTAATTCAAGTTCTATTAATATTTAATCTAATTTTCGTTAATTTTTATCAATTATAACTGCTAAGTTTTTATCCATGTTTTGTGCTTGAATCCTTTATTGAATTGTAATTAAATTCCACTGTGAAAACTCAGTTGGTCTAAATTTGTTCTAAGTCAGATTCATTCAGTTGAGAGAGCTTAAATAGATTTTTATGACGATTAATCATGCATTTTAGATGTTTAACTAAATTTATAAAAATACCATTTAGTTTCTGTTAAATTTTTATACCTAAATATATATCAAGTATTTTTTAATGTTAATTTATGTATTTATAAAGACGTAGTTTCAAGGAATGATGAACCATTTCAACAGAAAATTATTTGTAATAAACACTGAAGTATATGTTTTGATTCGAACTAAATAAACAATAAAATTTAATCGAAAATAAAATTGCAATATACCTTTCAACACATGTCGTAATATTTGCGTCGAAAAATGTTGCAATTTGTATCAGAAGAGTACGAAAGTTTTAAGATTAAAATTATTTTGTGTGAACTTATTTCGCATTCGCCTCACAGCTAATTTAGAGAGCTCTCTAAAATTAGGAATACGCGATATGAGGAATGCTTATATTTTTGTTTGCAAAGGATAAAGTGTCTCTGCAAGCTATAAATACGTTTCTCAAACACCCAACTCTATTCAAACACAATAAACAGATTCAAATATTGTTAGAGAAGGGAATTTATAAATATAGTCTCTTACACAATTTGCACATGATTTCAATTTTTCTTCGAGAAACATCATATTATCTCTCATTACAGAGGAAATTTCTTTTACATCAGTAATATTAATATACTTGTTTCAGATATATGCCTCTCTGAATTCAGTTTAAACCTAAAATTTGTAATTTATGGTTTCCATTTTCTTTATTTCTGAAAATAATATATACAGAATTTATGGTTTTATGTGTTGAAAAATTGCAACTCGATCAATTAAGCACTTATATATATTATATTATATATATATATAAATGCTTATATATAATAATATATATATTATTATATTTATTAGTTTATGAGTGAAATGAAACTAAATGTTTTTCACTTTTTTATTTTTGACTCACATCAATTTTTTTGTTGATATTTAAGTATTTAACTTTCATTTTCTGATTATCAGCGAATTTCCTGAAAATTTATAATTTTAATATTTAAAAGTCACAACAAATATTTCTTCGTTTCAAAAAAATGATATCTTAAAAATTGATGCAACTCTTAGTCTCGATTATAAATTTACCAATAGAAAATCACTCTAATGTGCTCTAGATATTGTTATAATTAAATAAGAAGTATTTCGAGTTCGTTAATAAGATAGTTTTCGCTTTTTAATAATCATGATTAAATTTTCCCTTCTTCTTATAAAATTTTCATGAAAAACTCTACATTGTGAAATGAAGAAATCATTCTAAGACTTTTTTTGGCTGTTTCATCATATTTTAAGAAAAAGAGGCTATGGTAAGATATTAATCGAAATAAACTAAGAAATGAATTGTGTAATATGTCAAATAGAAATCAAATCTAATGACAAATATTTAACTTCAAAAAACTGAAACACATTCATTTGCTCTAGAATTCTAATAATTGTTGATTTAGGAATAACAGTTTTCAAAGTATTTTAATAATTCTGCTGGAAATGTTGAAAATCATTGTATTTTGATATAGCAGATTTTTCAAGTGTTAATTTTCTAAAAAGAAATCGAAGCTAATTGATCCCAGTAACAGTGAAATTTTCATTTTAGTTTCCCTTATGGATTCTGAATGGTATTGCAACCTGATGGGACAGCACGCCGTTGTAAATTATCAATACTTTACCCTCAAATGCTATACAAAAAAGATAGTTCATAATTATTTGAATTTTCAGACAGGAGTAATATTTAGAAACTAAATTATGTTTTTATTGATTAAAATAAACGCTATATTTTGCAGAATTAAGCCAAAAGATAAGCCGGTCTTGAAAACAAACAAACAAACAAACAAAAAAAAAATACTAAGTGTTTCCAAGACGCCGTTCACTTTTGAGATGTTTATTTTGACCTTTGGGTTTTTGATAAGAAATTTTCTCTTTTTAGTACATTTATAAAAGCGAGATTTTTTAAAAAATCTATTTATTACTAATTATTTGCTTTCTTCTGGTCTTTAATATATTTCATAATCTATTATTATAATTAGTATGAATTTCGGTTAATTTTAGAGTTTCCAATAAATACAGTTATAATCAAAGCCGTTTCATGCAAATACATAAAAACGCTAGCACCTACATTCTCGTGCACACAATAATTGAAAAAGGATTATGTAAGATTAAGGTATCCGACTGGTATAAAATCGTCGTTTTTGATGAAAGTATCAAAAAAACTTTTTATGACTTAATTTTGTAGCCTGTTTAACCAGCTTTCTAAAACTGTATCACTTTTTACTCTACGTGAATTACAAATGGAGTTACAGTTGTTTTATTACCGAACTGTAAGCATTATTTTATGTTGCATGAAAACTTTAAATCTGTTTTCTGAGAAATGATATTTTTGAGGAAAACTGTCGACCGTAACAATGATTTCTCAAAACGTTATTCAGGTATTGATATGAAATTTTCTGAGATCGTTTTCTGTAATATGCTTGATGTTTTCCTCTAAAAACTAAGATCAATTTTAAAATCAAGTATTATTTTTAAGTGCTTAAATATAAACGAAAAGCATTTTTTATGAAAAATTACCAGTTTAGTAACTATGTTCAGCTATATCTCAAAACTATTTTGAAGTACAAGAAATATTTTAGAGCATAACACGGATAACTGTCATAAAAATGTACTCCTACAAGGATTTATGTATATTTAGAATATGATTTTGCCTATGGCTGTTAGCGTAAGGCAAATATTTTAGTCATTTTTCTTCAAATTTCTCAGTTTTTTTAAAAATATATTATTTTGAAAGCCTAATTTTACAATATTTTCGTAGTTTTAAAACATATGCAATTGAAAAATAACATTAAAAAATATATATAAGTTATTTTTCAAAAAAATGTCTCCGAACACAGTCAGATACCTTAAATAAGCGTTACAAGTCATTTGAGAGTATTTAAGATGCTATCTAACGACAGCTGAGGTAGATGTCAGTATCCTTCTCATTTACAACTGCAATAAAAATATTAACATGTTTAGTTTTTAACCATGTAAAAAGTACTTAAATATTGTTCAATAATTAGAGAACACCCCAAATACTAAAATAATTTGTTCTCTTTAATATTTATGAGTTTTAGAGGGGGAGTGCCCAGTTACTCCAACCAGATGAAGAGCTGGGTACCTGTGACTACACATTAAAAATTAATCTTTACACATAACATGTGATTAACTGCAAGACATTTCTTATACTAGTTTAAAGAATAAAGTCTACTTAACATTTTTATATATTACAATAGTATAAAAGAGGACAATTATATATAGCAGAAACGTTTAAATTTGTATTGTTGTAAAATCGGTACCCACTTACTCCACTTTAACTTAAAATACAAAATGTACAAAGTCCCTTACTTTGCAGAAAAAAATAAACTAATTAAGATTCTCTTCTGTGAATAAATGTCATGCATGAAGTCAAATCAAACGTAAAATAAAATGGATGAAAAAAAACCCAGCATGATCTTTTAAAGGAAAGCACGGAAGACTGATTTTTAATTTTTTAGTGTTTACTTTTGAGAATACCTTCATTATCTACATACCGAAAACTCTGCTGGGATAAGGAAAAAAGAATCGATAAAAGTGACTGTGTTGCATAAAAACGGGTAATAAAATTAGTGATTAGATTGATTTTATAACAGTTTTCAAATTCAAACTATCTCGCAATTGATGTAGGAATTCATCCATATAGGGTAAGGTTGTTTAAGTCGTACCCCCAAAGGAAAAAAGTCTGCAAATTTCAAGTTTTACTAAATGAAGGATTAAATTTTGCATTATTCGCAACTTCTATGAATATTGCAACTACAGTCGACACTCGTTATAACGACCCTCTGCGTCCCACAGCAAAAGGTCTTTATAATGAGTGGTCTCTATAGTGGATATAATTAAAAACTCTACACATGCACGCTCAGCAGTTCCATATAAATAGGCGATTTTTAAAGAGATTCCAACTAAATACTCAACTCATTTTTTATCATTGGTGTTAAAAATAAAATCTTATCAATTAAAAATATATTTCTAAAACAGATTTTAAAGTAGAAAATAAAGGGTGTTATATACTTACAAAGCATTTATTTTCTAAAGAAAAAATCAGAAATGGTTGTTTATCTTTTCTGCATATATGCTTTTTGCAAAACATAATTTTCCATTTCAGTTAAAGATGATAAATATTGTTCTGCCTTTCAAAAAAACATTTTAAAGTCTCAATAGCACTTGAAACATTTTTTTATTCTAGGCTATTCTAATTTCCACGCTGTGGTGAGTGGTAATTCTCTCTCCCCCCCTCCCCCTGTCAAAGTTGAACTGTAACAGTGAAGACTCTACATCTATGAAGCTTGGCAATACAATAATCAAGGTTATTTACGTTTAGAAACATGTTCTTTTTGGAAAAATAACGGGAAGAGTGTTCGCTGAATTCGGACGTTGTATTGGGATTAGACGACACTGTATGGTTGTTATACCGGAAGTAAAATAACATAGTGCATAGGGAAACACAGTTGAGGAATTTATCACTGGTCGTTATAATGGAATGGTCTTTATAATGTAAGGTCGTTATAACGAGCGTCGACTGTATTTATTACAAGAAAGTTCAAAATACACTTACTATACCGAAGGAAATAAACAAATCTTAAAGTAATAACATCGGTACGACTAAGGAAACTAGTTCTTAAGTTCTTCTTTAAAAGTACGCTCGAAGGCGACACGTCTTTTAGAGTCAGTTACATGATTAAAAGGAGGAAGTTGCATCATCGCAGCGAGCTTAAATAGAATTTTAGAAGCGAGGAATCCCCGAAAGCTTTAGAGCGGTTGAAACTGTATCTCAGTGAGTTAAACTGACAGTTAATTGTATACTAGAGCTTAAGTAGAAATAATTTTATTAGTTAAAATTTTAAGAAGCGTTTTTAAAATTAAGAAAATATTAAATTGTTATATATATATTAACATTATTCTTTAGGTGAGGCGTAAACAAGTATCTTGAATAAGAAGGCTGTCGTTTATCCAAGCAGTGCTTTATTCCAATTTCTATTTATCCATTTTATTAGAAGATCAGGTTACTTTTACATCTTAGATGACATTTAAATTGTCCCACTACATGACCATAGTTCTCGCAAAGACAACACTTGGTAACGGGAAGGAATTACATTGCACAAAAAGAATGTTACGACGGTGATCTTAAATTGTATAGTCGAAATGAGAGTTTCCAGAAAAATCTCGTGACTGTGAAAAATTAAAGTAGAAGTGCGGTTATCTAAGATTGAATTAGAAGTAATCAAAAATGAAGTGGCGTAGATTAATTAATTTAAAGAAGATTATAACGCTAAATTAAGTGACTTTCATTTTATCCTCATTTTGTATTCGCTTTTCATGTATGTCAGACTTGCTGTAAATAAATCCTGTTTATACTGTGATCCATCGAACTCTGAAATCTTGTAACGCAGTCATATTTCTTGATGAAGTAATAATATAAACAGTTTCCATTTTAAATTTCTAATAGAAGACCAAACGAATAAGAAAAATAAAGGAACACGAAGAAAAAATCGGTTGCAAGTTTCAGTAATATCTTCAAATATATCCATCAAATAAATGTTCTCGTCTGCACAACTTTCCATCACTTGGTCAACAAGCATTCCTCGAATAGCTTTTTCCTACTTACTGTTTTTCTTCTAACATTACAGAAAATAGCACTTTCTATCCAACACCGTAAAAACCTAATTTATATGTTGTCGTTAAAAAATGCTGTTGAAGCGAGATAGGCTGGAAGTCAACGCAGTTTATTTGGGCGCTTTTCGCATAGATGTACGTTTACCAACTCCCTCCTACGGACCTACTAAATACAGCTCTATGAATATTTGTGCGCTCTCTCTGTATGTTTAAAACACGCTAGAAATTTAAAAACGCGTCTAGAATATTTTTTTTCTCTATCATTCTTTGTCCTGATTCTCTACGAAAGGTAGTTTTTATTTCTATTTCTATATTTTTTTACATTCTACTCTTTTCGGGCAATTCAATCTTCCTGAAATAAGGGTGACCGCAATTTTATCCCGATATTTATTACTACTTTGCTGGTTTTTGGAGCAAAAACGTCATCCACGCTTATTTCATTAGTTGGTCAGTGATCTGAGTTGCAACGATGTCGAAGCGCGTTTTCCTAAATCTAGAGCAGCGCATTGAAGTTCTGCGTCAATATGAGAACGGCAAATGGGCGAGAAAGTTAGCTGAATTATTTAACTGCGAAAGAACGCAAATCAACAAAGTCATTAAAGAAAAGATTTGATTTTGAAAGAGTACGAAGACTTCAAATTTCGTGGTGTCAAACGAATAAGACACGAAAAGTATGTCGACATAAACGAAGTTGTTTTGGAATGGTTTAAAACTGTTCGGGCGAAGAAAATTCCTGTCAGTGGACCTATGATTCAACACAAGGCAAAAGAACTTGCGGATGCTCCGGGAATTGAAAATTTCTCCGCCAGCAATGGGTGGCGGGACAGATTTCGCATACGGAATAACATCACCTTTCTATCACTGTGTGGCGAAGCGGCCGATGTCTACCCCAGTTCATTTGAATATTGGCAGGAGAGTCTTCCACTGTTTTTGGCTGAATATGATGAGAAGAACATATTCAACATGGACGAAAACGGCACTCTTTTTCGCGCTTTCCCCAATAAGAGCATGATTCAAAAATCCGAAGAAGGCAGAGGTGGAAAAATTCCGAAGGAGCGGCTTAACATTAGTTTTTGTGTGAACGAAGCTGGAGATAAAGAGAAGCCCCTGGTCATTTGGAGATGTCAAAGACCCAAGTATTTTAAAGGGAGAGATTTAAACCGTCTTGGTGTGTCGTGGTACGTGAACAAAAAAGCATGGATGACATAATCCATTTTTGAAGAATGGCTGGTAAATTCGACAAAAAAAATGAGGAATCAAGCCAGGAAAGATCTCCTTGTGTTGTACAATGCGATTTGTCATGCGCACGGAGCTCAGCTCGCAAATGTCAAACTGTTATTTCTACCGCCAAATACAACATCAAAACTTCTGCCATTAGATCATGGTGTTATAAAAAAATAATGAAATTGGTGTATAAAATGTTTCAATGTGTATAAAATGTTTCAAGATGGAATAAAGACAGTGCGCTCTGCGACACAACATTGCACGTATGGATGGATGCGAAAGTTCTAGTGAACTTTCAAAGAAAATTTCTATCGGAGATGCTGTTGACTGGATTAAAATCTCTTGGAAAAAATAGGTCAAGAAAAGATAACTAAATGTTTCGTTAGCTGTGGAATCAGTAGCAGAGAAATCGAGAGACAATTAGATTTATTCGACGAATCGAAGGTCGGAAGATCAATTAGCAGAGCTCTCGAAACTTGCTGGAATAGAGTACGATCCCAAATCCTTCCAGCACGAAGCAGCAGTGGAGTGCTTTAATGATTACAGTGCCGATTGGGAGGAACGCCTTTTGGTCAATGAGTCTGCCGAAGGTAAGCGTTTTTTAAATGCTTTTAATCAAATCTAAAATTAATTTGAGATTGATTTAAATTAACTAACCAGTGTGATGTGTGTATATAAACGTTTTTACAAATGAATTTTTGTGCCTTTCAGGTGCTAATTCCATCTCTGACGAGGAATTTTCTGATACGGTTTGTAATCGTCAGCAAGCTAAACTTTCAACTCAAGCGACTTTGAGGAAAATAGATGAAGTCATCGGAAATTTCGACGCAATGACAAACGAATTGGTTAGAGATTTACTTTTTAAACTGAAAACCGAACTTGAAAACAGGTTGTTTCCAAGAAGAGTAAAAGCTTAAAACAGTCACAAATTGTATCTTTTTTCAAAAAATATAAAAAAATCATTAAATGAAGTACTATTTTCTCTTTAGATAAGTCTCAAACTTTATTTTAAATAAGAAATAGGTGTGACTTATTTATATTATGTATTATAGCAATTATCTTGTAATTGTAACGAAATCTCTTCAGAGCGGCCATCCCCTCTGAGCGGCTAAATTTTCTCGAAACGGAGTGGTGGCCTCTCAGAGAGGTTTCACTGTATTATGTTTTCGGCCACAGTTACCGTGTTAATTGTCGCAGCGGCCGGTCATTCGTTATTACCCGAATACTTCGGCAAGGCGGAGTTGTCTTATAAGATTACCAATTATCTAACTGATAACGTTTAATGAAAATAGCATGAAAATCAAAAAATGGAATAAATCGCTTAGACAGAATTCTAAGTCAAATAAAATTAGTTTTTACTCTTGCATTTTTATAGAAAATAATTTCAGCGTTTGACTTAATAGAAGATTCGCATACATTTCGAAAGTGCTTCAAGAGAATCACACGCTTATTTTTAGAACTAATATTTTTAAATCCAGGTACTTATAAGAGTTTTTCACAGCATTAATCCACCGGCGTGCGTTCTGACACTCTCTACCAGCAGTTTAACACACCTCTCCTTTTTTTCTCCTTAGTTTGAACCACCTGGCAAGATTCTAGTAGTCCTTTGTACTCCATTTCCCCCTCCCCATCATTGCCAAGTCGACAACATAAGCTCTCCTTCAAATCTCGGATTTTATACCCATTATCCGGACTACAATTCTATTCTCTTTAGTGTTTGTCACTGACCGGAAAAAAACTACACAGTGTTCTTTCTTTTTCTCCTTAAGTCCTCTCCCTCCAGTAGGAAGAGGGCTCAATAATCTTGAAGGTTTTTATACAATCATTATGATCATTTAAAAATATGCAAAATTAAATGAAACATCGCTGAAAGAGAATAATTAACATCATTGGATTGTGGTGCAAACATACTGAAAGATGTATATACTACGAAATAAAAGCGAAAGTAAAAATTCTGCTTTCTGTTAATATTCAAAGAAAACATTATTTTTTATCAAAACTTTCACAGTGATAGAAATACGGGAATGGAGATTTGATAAAATTATAAATTGGTTTTAATTTAATTACAATAACAGAAGGCATTGTCACAAATTGTGTATGGAATAAATGTGAAATATTTATTAAATTAAAGAAAAGAACGCACGACATCTAAATTGTATCATTAAAAAGATAATTTTCTGCTCTTTAAGATGGTATGTAAATCATCTACGTGCAATATATTTTTCTGAAGTTATTCGCGAAAAATTGAGATAAAACGCAGGAAAATTGGCTTAAATTTCGTTATTTATTTATACATCTTAGCAAGTTATTTTCTGAAAGTTGAAAAAAGTACAATTAATCTAGGAACGGACCTCAGAATGGCATGTGGAAACTTCATGTTGAAACTAGAGTTCTTGCGACAGATAGACCATTAAAACATCTTTCTTTCCCTTCCTTTGCCCTCTTCCTACGATAGGAACCGGACTAAGAAACCTTGAAGGCTTAACACACACTCATTAAGATAATTTAAAAATTTGTGAAAATTAAACAAAGCATTGAGAAATAATTCACTGACGTCATTAGATCACTGTGCTATGACAACCGGAAATCGGAAGTAAAAAGTCTCTTTTGTTGTTCATGTCCAAAGAAAACAATATTTCCTTATATTAAATTTAACACTGGCAAAAGCACTCGCGCAAAACAGTAAATTGTCTTGAATTTAATTCTGTGAAAAAAATATTTTTAGAAATTGTGTTAAAAATATATTTTTAAACATTAGTAACAATCAGAGCTTTACTTTACCGCAAAGTAATTAATATCCTTAAAAAGATAATTTTAAGCTCTTTAAGACAATGTAAAAATAATTTTTGTTTGGTAAATATTTCAGAAGCAATTGGCAAAAAGGTTTATACAGTAGGCTTAACATCGACTAATTTTCGTTATTTAATTTAATATCTTAAGAACTAATTAAGACTGAAAGTCAAAAATAGCACAGTTGACCTACAAATGCACCCCAGAATGTCGTGTGCAAATTTCATGTCTCTAACCTTCGCCGTTTAGGAGGAGTTCCTGTAACAGACACATGCATTTTCTGTTAGGAAGAAGTTGTGCAAGCATTCTCTTAACGATCGCTAACGGTAGCCAAACTTTGCAATATTATTAGGACCCTAACTTTCTACTGGTCAGATCGAGAATTTCAAAATTTCCCGGATAACGCGGATAATTTTGCAAAAACCACACGTAAATCGATGCAGTAGTTTTTAGTCAATAACGGATACACATATTAACATTGTCTTTAAAATATATAGATCATATATATATATAGAGAGATTCTTTTAGTTTTTTGCAGGTTTTTTTTAGTTTTCACTTAGGGTCGAGACCCAGTTTTAGAAGCAGACATAAAAAGTTTCAAAGGTAAGAACTCTTTACTTTTTAGTACGGCGAGCGTACTGATACATCACAAATTAAATGCATGTATCAATACGCCATGAAGAATACGCTACTGCGCATACCGCCTTACTCAGGGTTTGTCAGAGAAAGAGAGCTGTGCGCCGATTACTGGAGGCTTGGCGATAAGTAATGTAAACAAATTGGCAACATCCGCACTATCCAGACTTCTCCCCCCCATAACTTTCTTTCTAATGGTCAGATCGCGGATTTCAATATCTTTAAAATTACCCGGACAACGCCGATCATTTTGCAAAAAACCGCGCGTAAATCGGTAAATTTTTAGTCTATAAGACACACAGATACGAACATTGCTTTTTATATATACAGATAATATTTTGAAAAAAAAAATCATCGCAGATGTTGGCGCCTTTGAACTGTAAATTGGCATTTTGGCGATCAATGGTTGCCAGAAGATGTAAGCGCGCCGGCGCGCACTTTTACAACACACTTGTCTTGTCTCTGTTCTGTGAAAACCATGTATATAGTTCTGTGTGTGTGATCGTAAAATAAATGTTGTGATCGTGAATAAGGGCTATGCGTGACCTTTCTTATTCGACGGACATTAAAATACGAATTCCACTCCACTGCTCTCCATGAGTTTGGACGGAAACATTGGTCCGTCGAGCCGGAGTTAAATCATACGTTGCCTATGGATAAATTCTTTGTTAAGAAGTAATATCGTTTCGTTTTGAAGCAGCCCTCGTTCAGTGGACTTTCGTCAGTTCACACTTCTAACGTTCCTTCTGATCAAAGCGATTCCTTTGAAAAGGAATAATATATTTTGTTTGAAGGAATAAATTGCGTCTCGTCATGACGATAACAGAACTTAATCGTAAGCAAACGGCTTACAAAAATAAGCTGAAAAAATCGAACAATTCGTTAATGCGTTTCAAGCTGTAGACGGAACCAAGGATTATATCGAATTAACATCAAAACTGAACAGTATAAACGATATACTTAAAGAACTGGATAACCTCCAAAAGGATTATTGTGCTCTTCCTGATAAGGTAGAATTGAATAATTCATTGGATATTCTAAGCGATATGGAAGAAGATGCAGAAAAATTCAAGGTAAGCATCCTTGTATTTTTATCGAAATACGAAGAGCATAAAAAAGAAAACGCTAAATTATCTCCAAAGAGTCATATAAAATTGCCAGATCTTCCGTTACCCACGTTTAGTGGAAAGTTCGAAGGATTCGAAAATTTTAAAACACAATTTATGGGTGTTATCGGAATTAATGATTCTTTAAATGAATCTCAAAAACTAATGTATCTAAAAAGTGCTCTTAAAAATGAAGCGGCCTTAATACAAAGCGATCAAGATAACTTTGATTCCCTTCTAAAGGCGTTGGAAAATAGGTATGAAAATAAAAGAGCCTTGGTTGACATACATATCGCTGGTATACTTTCGATTAATAAATTGCATAATGAAAATCCCACTCAAATTAGATCACTAATCGATACTATTCGGAAGCATATGCAATGTTTGAAAAATCTGAAATTAGAATCAAATTCCTTGTCAGATGCAATTATCTTACATATATTAAATAATTAAATAGATAAGGAATCTCAAAGATTGTTCCAATTAAGTTTGACTACCACCCAGGTGCCTAGCTTACAAGACTTTCTTTCGTTTTTAGACGTAAGATGCATTCAACTAGAATCAGTCATTAAGTCGGATTTCGCAGCAAAAAGTATTCCGATAAAAAATAAAAGCACTTCCGGTGTAAATAATTCTCGCTGGAAATCTTTTTTTTGACTAAAGATAAAAACATCGATTGTCGTTGAATCCAATTCTAATGAAGGTCAGAAAGCATGCGTCATCTGTAACAAATTCAAGAAACATTCTGTGTATAATTGTGAGATGTTTTTAAATCATTCCCCTTTGGACAGATATAAACTTTGTAAGAAGCATAACATTTGTAAAAATTGTCTGAATTTTCATCCAGCTAAATCGTGTATTTCTAAATCTCGTTGTCAGATTTGCAGTTCATTCCATAATACTAAATTGCATCGAGACAAAACAGATGTATCAATTCCGACCACGGCAGAAGGATTTACTGATACTGCTCCCGAGGTCAACTCCGAGCAATGTTTTGCTTTGCGTTCAACGGATAACAAGAATTCAAAGCCGATAAAATATTTAATGAGTGCGGCTGTAGCTTATGTAAATGGAATGCCAGTTCGAATAATTTTGGACAGCGCTTCAGAAATAAATTTTATTTCGAGCGATTGCGCAATGAATTTGGGTTTAAAAAGAAATCGGTTACATTCTTCTGCTTCTGGCATTAATGGGCTCGCGCAAGACATAAAATATGAAACAAATGCTATTATTTCAAATAAAGATAATTCATTCAATGAAAGCTTAAAGTTTATGGTTGTTCCTAAAATATCATCAGTCACTCCTTCTTGTAATATAGATATATCAAAACTTTCTCTGCCGAAGCATATTAAATTAGCAGATCCATCATTTCGTAAGCCAGCTAAGATTTTAATGCTCTTGGGTGCGCAAGTATTCTTTAAAATTATTAAGGCAGATCAAATCAAAATAAATGATTCAATCACTCTGCAAAATTCGGTCTTTAATTACATAGTTACTGGAGGTCTACCGACAGCTGATGATAAACTGCTTGCTTTCTTCTTTCCGAGCAAGAAGGGTTAGAAAATTTAATTTCTAAATTTTGGCAGTTAGAATCGTTGGAAGATGAATCTCTTAATTTAAATTCACAAACCAAGTTGTGTGAAGATCATTTCTTGAATAATCATCGGAGAGATCAAACGGGACATTATATTGTTCAAATGGCCTTTTTAAAGGAACCTAGCTGTCTCAGCGAATCCAAGCAAACGGCTATTCGTCGATTAAATTCGTTATGGCGAAAATTAGAAGCCAATCCAAATCTTCAACAGTTGTATCGAAACTTTATTCATGAATATTTGGATATGGGACATATGGAACAAGTGTTCGAAGTATCGGAACCGACAGTTGCATATTACATGCCGCATCATGGTGTTTTACGTCCCGATTCCAAATCCACACCGCTTAGGACTGTTTTCGATGCGTCCTGTGCTACTACGACTGGTGAGTCGTTGAACTCTATTTTAGCTAATGGAGGAGTCATTCAGGACGAGTTATTTGCGATATTCTTGAGAATCAGAAAAAATAGAATCGGTTTGATTTTGGATATCAAAAAATGTTTCGTATGATATTCATAGATGAATCTCAAAGAGATCTGTTGCGAATCGTTTGGAAAGAGAGCATTGATGACTCTATCGAAACGTATAAAATGAATAGGGTTGCGTACGGCACAACATGTGCTCCCTACCTGGCAGAACGAGTGCTTAAACAATTAGTAATGGATGATGGACACAATTATCCATTGGCTGCCTCAGCTGTTAGTAGTGGCATGTATATGGATGACCTACTTCCTGGCGCTGCAGACATTTATTCTGCTAAACAGCATAAGGAACAACTTATAGCGCTTTTCAGAGGTGGAGGCATGCAATTGCATAAATGGTCCTGCAATTGCAAAGAATTGCTAGCAAATTCGGAAGTTTCTGATGGAGATGTTTCTCTTACAATTCCTGATGAAACAAAGGCCCTAGGACTTTTGTGGAGACCTCAAAAGGACTCTTTAGCATTTTCGGTGTCTGCTAATGTAGATACCTGTGAATCGCGTAAAATTACGAAAAGATCAGTCCTCTCGACCACTGCTAGGATTTTCGATCCATTAGGTCTGATTTCGCCTGTAGTTACGGAAGCGAAACTTGTAATGCAAGAATTATGGAGGTAAAGTTGGACTGGAATGATTCCTTGCCAATACAATTGGAATCACAATGGAAGCGATTTGTTACGTTTTTATCAACTATTAACACTCTGAACATTCCACGATATATTTTGTTGGACTATGCTCTGCAAATAGAACTGCACGGCTTTGCAGATGCTTCTGAGAAGGCATACGGTGCAGCAATATATGTAAGGTGTCTCAGTAACTCAGGAGAAATATCTACAAATTTATTGTGTTCAAAATCAAGAATCGCACCTCTGAAGTCGGTAACAATACCCCGGCTTGAGTTGTGTGCAGCTGTGCTTCTTGCCAAGTTAGCACAAAAAACCATCACATTGATGTATGATCATTCCATAGTACTGTGCTATGGACCGACTCTACCATTGTCCTTGCATGGATACAAAAGGACCCTTCGGTACTCAAGCCTCTTGTGAGAAACCGAGTAAGTGCAATTCAAAATCTCACAGAAGTTAGTGCCTGGCAACACGTCCCATCCAAGGAAAATCGCGCAGATATTATCTCTAGAGGGATCGATCCAGAAAAAATTCAAGATTGTAATTTGCGGTGGTTTGGTCCGTCGTTCTTACAAGATCATTCAGTAGTTTCTCCTTGTGTTTACAATGATATCAACGGTAATGAGCTATACCAGCGAGAATTCAAGAAAACTTCTACAGATCCAGTGTGTCTTGTGATGCAAGGTCAAGAAGTGTTACCTATAATCAACAACTGTTCTTCATTTACCCGACTTCAACGAGTCATCGGGTGGTGTGTGCGTTTCGTTAGAAATGCACAAAATTCTTTGCAACCAAACAAGGGCAACTTAACTAGCCTCGAGTTATTTAAATCATTAATGTGTTTGGTGAAAAACGTACAAGTAAATTGTTTTGCTCAAGAAATTAAATGTCTCAAAAGAAGTCAGCAGCTACCTAATTCAAGCTCGTTAATAAACTGATCTCCATTTTTAGATGAACAGGACATTCTACGTGTTGGTGGCTGACTGAAAAACTCCAATTTGCCTATCGAAAGTAAACATCCAATTTTGTTACCCTATAACAATCACTTTTCGGATCTAATTATTAATCATTTTCATGTTTTGTATCTCTATACAGGTGCAGAAGCAACTTTAGCCAATATTCGTACAAAATTCTGGTTAATAAATGGTAGAAATTACGTAAGAAAAATTATTAGAAAGTGTATTCCTTGTCTAAAGGTAAGTGCAAAGGGTAGTAATGAAGTTATGGCAGATCTTCCCAGCTCTAGAGTAAATATATCAAGAGTATTTACAAGGGTCGATATTGATTTTTGTGGCCCTTTCAGTATTAAATTGCTTTCAGGTAGATTTAAAAAATCGTATAAATGTTATATATGCATTTTCATTTGTTTTGTTGTAAAGTCAGTCCACCTAGAAATTGTAAATAGTTGTAGTACAGATGCCTTTATAGGTGCCTTAAAACGATTTATTGCACGTTAAGGAAAACCTAGTGATATTTATAGTGATAATGGCACAAATTTTGTAGGAGCTAATAATGAGTTAAGAAAAATATTAAAGGATCTATTCAATAAAGAAAGTACAGGAAAAATTGAAGATTTCATTGCTTCAGAAGGTATCGTTTGGCATTTTAATCCACCTGCCACACCTCATTTCGGAGGTTTATGGGAAGCAGGCGTTAAATCACTAAAATCTCACCTAAAAAGAGTTGTAGGAAACACTGTACTTACTCATGAAGAATTTAGCACACTTGTTACACAAGTGGAAGCAGTATTAAATTCTAGACCTCGTTGCAATCTTTCTAGTGATCCTAACGATGATTTCGTACTTACCCCAGCCCATTTTTTAGTTGGATCATCTTTAACAGCTTTACCAGATCCAGATTTAACAGAAGTACCAATTAATAGGTTAAATAGATGGGAATTGGCACAAAGGCTTTCTCAAATATTTTGGAAAAAATGGTCGTCTGACTATTTAAATCGTTTGCAATCACGTGTTAAATGGCGCAAAGGTGAGAAAATATTTAAAGAAAATGAAATTGTTTTGGTTAAAAATGAGGATAATTCTAAAACACTTAATTGGAATCTTGCAAAATAATTAAGGTTCATGCAAGAAAGGATAATGTAATAAGAGTTGTAACAGTGAAAACAAACAAAGACATTTATCAACGTCCTAAACAAAATCATAAAATTACCTTTCTATGATTAACTATCCTATTGTTTATATCTGTTCTTATATTCATTATCGTATATTTAATTGTTCGAATGTTTTATGTATTTCATTACAGTGCTAATCAGTGAAAACATTGTGTATTAACAATTTCGTATAGTTTCCATGTGTTGTTATGTAATCAATGTGTATTAGTGTTGCATGTTAACATTGCAACGGGGCCCAGGGTGTTGGCGCCTTTGAACTGTAAATTGGCATTTTGGCGATCAATGGTTGCCAGAAGATGTAAGCGCGCCGACGCGCACTTATCTTGTCTCTGTTCTGTGAAAACCATATATATAGTTCTGTGTGTGTGATCGTAAAATAAATGTTGTGATCGTGAACAAGGGCTATGCGTGAACTTTCTTATTCGACGGACATTAAAATACGAATTCCACTCCACTGCTCTCCATGAGTTTGGACGGAAACAGCAGATTTCATTAAAACATACGGAGGGAAGAATTTTTCAGTAATAGAATGAAATAATATAAGCAAAGAAAATCATAGGTTAAGGAAGAATAATTATTATGTTAATTAAGATTTATTGATAATTAATAAATGAATTGCTGCTTGATAGCCATTACTATGTTTATAAATTTCATCATTAACTCTGATTTAAAGAAAAGTCTAATTTTCTAGCAACCATTGTTTAAAACATACGTGCCCATGAAAATGAAATTGATTTTCTTAGTAGGCAACTAGAATCCGAAATATATTTTAAACTAAATTGAGATAACTAATCGTAGGATTCATTGCACACTTCAAGTCTCATTTCTATCCATTATGTCATGTATTAAGTTATCATCACGGGATTTTGTATAATTTTATTCCCATTTTTGTATCGCAATTGCTTTATATATTTGTAATTTAAGGTGCTTTTCTGTTAGTATGCATACTTTCTCAATTTATTTAAGGATAGCTTTATTTTCAGGTACTGTACCTACGAATAAAACAGGTACTCAAACTGCGGGAAAAAACATTGCTCAACACTGTTAAGTATAATTTGTTTTCTATAGAAGTAATTTAAAGATTTAGAAATGAATATTAACTTTTCATCTATATTCGGTGCAGAGTTCATGCACGTGTTATTTTAAAATACTTGCAAACATGGGAAAAAATCAAAATGGGAGTTATTTTAGTTTTTTTAAATATGTCTGATAATAAACAACTTTGGAAAAAAAAGACTAAGATCTAAGTAAAAGTTTCGAGAAAAAATTTTAAAATCTGATTGGCCAAAATTAAAATCCTTAAACATATTTGCCAGGCAGCTGATCAGAAAAAAAAGTCATTCACCTTGGGACAAGAATAAAACCTATGGCCTTGCGGAAGAAAAATCAGTATCTAACTAAGACCCAGGGTCTTCGGTAATGAAGGTAAGAGAATATTTGTTTCAGCTAACCAGTTCGTTTAACACATTCACACCGGCTCTGAAATTTGCATTATTCAAGTGTGACGCACCGTTTGTATACTCCGGCACAAACATGTTAAACATTTAACACCTTCAGGCCAGCTCTGAAATTTGCATTTCTTGCCAACGGAAGGCAGTCCTAAGAGTGCTTTATTTTATCAGGGGAAGTTGAACGAATGTGCAGTATGTTAACTTATGGCAATGATAACCCTTCCTGCTCTGCTTTCGTTCACACTATTGCTGATTTGAGAAAACATTCCTCATTTTGATATATCTCAATTTTTTTCATTTTCCGCTATCACCGCATCGGATGGAACCACCACAAAATTCAGAAGCTTCTGAGAATTCCAACTGTGCAGGTTCCATCTGCTGGTTTCTATTGACAATACGCTAATGCCAGTCTATGATTTGCCATCAGATGGCAATCGGCAAAAGTGCGAACGGGCCTTAAACGAATCTAACTACACATTTGGTGATTTGTGGTACTGGCTGATGGATATTCAAATGTGAGTCATCCGATGGCGTATTCAATTGAGAGCCACCGGTGATACATGCCAGTGTGAACGTGTTATGGGTGGACAGATAATTCAACATGTTTTCAATGAAATTTTGTATTTTGTCGACGATAGTTTTTAATTTTGAACTATTAACTTTAAATTTCCGACACCTGGAAAGAGTTGTTTTGGATAAAGAATTAAACATCTTTTAGACTATGGAGCTCGTTTGTGTTGGAAAAAATATATTTATCGATAACTTGCTAAAAGTTGCAATTTCATTTTCAAACTCGTGAGAAAATGTATTATTTTTAGTAAATTAAATCAAATTAATAGGAAAAGAGTACCCAAAACAAGTTAAAAAGAATATATAAGAAAGAATATAAAAATAAATGTCGAGGGCAAAAAGAACATTTCGAAAGTCTTAGAGAAGAAATAGGAAAGTAAATCTGCGAGTACTTTAAAAAATAAAGCGTGTTTCTGATATATTTTCTCTTACTTTTTAGAATAACAGCCTGGAACGGGTTTGAATTTTCGAGATGAAGCCACGATGTGAGAATGCGCAACGTCTATATAACGACATATAGATTTTGTGATTATGATGATATGCCTCATTAAGCTTATGTAGATTTCTTCATTATCAAAATTATCTAAGTTGCATTTAAAATTCTCCTGACTACATGTTTCTCATGTTGTTTCGTTTATATCAAACTAAATTGATCAATATAGTTTGAAAATTACGGTAATTAGAAATTATTTTTGAACTTAAAAAATTCTATATGATGCAAACGAAGGATTCTCTCATGTTGCATTAATTCTTTGAAACGAATGCAATTTTAATTCTTTAGCAATTCACATTAAAGATTTCATTTATTACTGATTTTTATGGCGAACTCGATGGAATTTTGACAATTATTTTTATTTTAGAAAACATTAAGGATGAGTTTTATGAAAGATCTATTAATTCAGAAACAAAACTTCATTAGAAAAATTCACTCATATTAAGATGCATTTCAGGAAGGAAAAGTGGATGATTCTTAATATGGAAATTAATACTGATTTGCATTTATTTTAAGGTATTGAATTTCGAAATAATGATGATTAGAATTTAAGAAAAAACGGTTCTTCAAGAAAAATGCATGTCGATTTTAAGTCTTTCATTAATTTGTCGCATTAATGCAAATAGGAAACGAATCCAACGAGCATATTTCAATGATGTTCAACAAAATATCATAGAAAACATTCAAAGGGTGCATTATTCCCAAATTTATTATTTCATGATAAGTAGTTTGTTGTGTAGGGGATTGAAGTAGGTTCAATTTTGCATCAAACTAGAAATAACTAGAAACCAAGCCAGAAACTTAAAATAGAGAAACCGAAATCCACGAAATGGTAGTTAGTTTTCAATTATATAACTTCATCCAACGGTGAATACAACTGAGTTACATCAGGAGAGATGAAAAACTGTTTTTTGACTTATTACATAAATATTTATAGTAATAAGTCGATGCCTTTTGCAGTATAATAATCTTCAGCTTCGTTCGACTCCCTTAAAATTTTGATTCATCCATTATATAAAGATTTATGCATCTCTTGATCTCTAAAAAATTCTCAAAAATTAAGATTTACTAATAGTTTTTAAACAATTTTTAATAATCATGTTTGAAATCGTTGTTATTTTTTAGGTAGCACATTTTTCCAAATGATAATTTTTAGAATTATAATCAAAACTAATTGATCACAATAACAGTAAAAGTTGCATGCCAGCTTTTCCCATGCATTTGCATTCTAATTAAGATTTCAGCCCAGTTCGACATTGCATACTATTGTTACTCTAATCTCAAAATGCCCCTCAAAAAACAATTCTGAATGATTTGAATTCCTTGGACCGAGCAATTAATTATTTAATCACTATATTAAGTTTTCGTGGATTAAAATAAAGGCTAGTTTTTGCAAAAGAATTATTCTTTGTGAAATAAACTACCAAAAGCATGAATTTTACAATTAATGCACTAATAAAAATTTGTTTTAAAAATTGTTTTTATTAAATTTATGTAAACATTTTTTGTTCGAATCGATAAAATTAAGTATATAATACAACTTTAATTTCGAAAAATGAAATTTATGGCAAATAAATTTCGTAAAGTTCAAGAAAACAAAAGAGGAGAAATTAACCAAGAAAGGCCTTAAAAAAACGCATGAGTATATAAATTGATAGTTTAGATGGATCTACATCGTGTTTTGATGGTCGCTTTAGAATGGATCTTGAAGTTCTGAACAGTTAGTTTTCAGGAAGATTATGAAGCCAGAAATCCACTCTCTAAAACGCACTATTTAGAAGACGTTTAGAAGACCTAGAGAAATTCTAATGCTGTTGCTATTTTAATATTTAAGCATTCTGAGATTGTTACACTTTAGTTTTTAATTTGTATAAAATACAGTTAAAAAGGATAAAGCAAAAAAATTAAATTTTTAAAAACTTTTTTGCACAGTTAAAGATAGAAGATTAAAACCAATTTAAATTTGGTTGCGAACATTTAAAAGATGAAGTTATTTTCTGAAAAAGTATACCGAAGATGGTTTTCAGACAATTTTTGTCGTTGAAATTATAAAAGAAAGATTAATCAGACATTATTTTTTAAGAGTAGTTATTAAAGTAAAATAATGATAGAAACTTTCGAAAAAGTA
>BGPR01000370.1:611362-643400 GCA_013235015.1 Araneus ventricosus
CATTACGTACTTTCTGAACTTTGGCAGAAGATAATGTGAAAGCATTTTTTTCAATTTTTTTTTTAAGTTAATAAATAAGAGAATGAATGACTTCAATAAAAACTGATAACAGAATGTATATATACTATATTATATTGATAAAAGCAAGTTATTGTAATTTAATATTTATTACCTTTCAAAATTATTATTTTTATTCAAAGTTTATTGCTGTTGGTATAACACAGTAATTTCATATGTCGGTTTCAAAACTCCTTAATTAATCTAAAGTACTCGATATTCAAAAGCTGTGTTTGCTTAGATAGGAGAAATCCTTAAAATAATTATAAAATAAGACCTATTCATAAACTTTATTTAAGTCTTAAAATACAGTAATATTGAATTTTATGAAAGTTGAATATCCTGAATACTCATGTATACTTATAAGTTAAATACATAATTTAAATTACAGTTCGACGGTTCAAGTTTCAAAAATATCAGTTTGTGCAAGAACCCTCATCATTTAGCTATCTGAAAGTTTATCTTTCTGAATACTAATGGTATTGAACTGGAACTTTTATATAAGTTGCCCTATGTATCTGGCGATATCTTTCTGAATACTAATGATATTGAACTGGAACTTTTATACAAGTTGCTCTATGTATCTGGCTCTTAAGTCATGAAAGTAAAATTACGCTACATTTCGCACATGCGGAGTAAAAAATAATTTACTAAAAATACTCATATTTCCTTTAATATTGAAAGTATCTACTTCAAATTTAAATACAATGCTTTTCTAATATTTTGTCACGTATCCTGTGAGTTTCATACAATTTGGTTAAAACTCTGAGAGTTATACGCAAAAATATTCGGAAAAATTTGGGACTTTTTAAAAAAAACCTTTATATTTTCCCGAATATTTGTGCTATGTTTACGAAAATGCATGTAAATATAATGTACATCAAATTTAACCTTTGATGAAAGTTTCATCTCGTTATCAGCTTTCATTTAAACGAGATGAGACGAATTTTTTTTTGTCTTCATCACTTTCTGATCGGTCCCCTGAATCCTCTCGTGATCGAATCTTCACTGTAAAATGTGGGTTCAAGCCTAATCTTTACATGCTCAAAATTCTAAGAAAATCCATGTAGATTTTCGGGAGATATTCGAAAAAATATGCAAATTTTAAAGTGTCCACATTGTATTGGCAACCCACTGTATATCTTTATATTTTTAAAAAAAAATGTTAACTGTTAAAAAAAGTGAACTTATTAGTTGAAAAAAACTGAAATTTCTAATTCTTTGATACAAAGAAGAAGATGCACAATGGTTCTGAGCACGACAAAGTTCAGTTTTAATGTTTGGTCGAGATAATGGGAGTAAAAAAAACTAAACAAAGTCTCTTATTATTTAAAAGTTGGGAGGAATTTGATTTTTTTACATGTAACCTTTAATAAGGATTATTTATCTTTTTTTCAGTACGTATACTTTTCAAAAGAAAAGAATGAAAAAATAGAATCTTCTTTTGTTTTCATTCTATACGCTTTTTTTTTCTCTGCAGCAGTGTAGAAACATATGCTTTCAGAGCATTAAGTCCGAGAAATTCTTTCCTTTTCCATACGGATAGGGAATAGATTTGTTGGAGGTATTCAGAATCTAGATCGACACATTTTGAATAAAAAATCTCACTAATAAATTATTATCATAATATTTTTTTAGTAAATAAATAGTGCATAATATTAAAATATTATTCTTTTTGAAAGTACAAAATGTATACGTGCGTTGAGCAGTGTTTCTGTTTACATAGAGTGGCTCACAAATAAGATCACCTTAATGGATATTGAAGAGCATAGTTTGATGGTTACGAATCGTTTTATTTAGGTAACATCATTGATAATAGCACAATTAAGTTTATCAAAAAATTATTTAGCAAATTTTATTCTTTAATATCGATTAGAGTTTCATTTGTCGATTTGTTTTTCTGCATAGACATATGTTACCAGATTCTTGAATATTTAAATCGTATTTAGGGAATCACGTATTGTTTCTTTCTATAAGAGAATTGTGAGTGGATAAATTCCAAGAAATATTATAGTAGATAATAGCAAAATCAAATCAAGAAACTAACAGAAACTCCGAAAATTCAGTTAGATTAACATCCCCACTCTTGAATATATATAAAACTCGAAAACTTTAAACAAAAGAAAATAAATTTAAAATTGCTCACCATTTATTTTCATCATTTGTCAGATTTTCGGTATCAGCTTTGTTCATTTAAGCGGTTAGTTAAACGAGATTGTCACCAACTACAGCGTTTGGCGAGCAAAACGAAGAGTGGATGAGTGCCATTAGCTTTTAAAAGTAATATACTGTTGCATTTTTTTAAACGTTAATATTATGTAAAAAGTACCATATTTGGAGAAAATGAGTCCAGAATTTTTGTCATGAGCTGTTTTAATAACATATTTTATTTATAAAATCAAAATACAGTTTCATTTTTTTTCTAGCTTTTAAAGATTAAAAAATTTTTTTTTAGAAATATACTTACATACGATCTTCAAATCATTTTTGCTTACTAACATATTCCTTCTTTCAGTTTAAAAACACAAAAAATTTACTTTTTACGTATTTAGCTAATAAAATGTGTGATATTTTGCGTATTTTAAAAATAGAAATTACGTTTCATATTTTTCATTTCTGATTTGAAATTCCACGTCTGCGCTTGACGAAGCTGAAAGCGATAACAGAATTCAAATATTAAATGCGACTATCTAAAATTTCTCTCTAGAAAAAAAATGACAAGAAAATACTGCTTAACCTTAGTCGAAAGTTAGGGCAAAGGTTTTAACATTAGATTTTATTGCAGCGTCGATGTTTGGATTATATTTCATTTTTTTCATTCTTCTAAATATTAAATTGTTTTTTGGAGCAGATCTAACATTCTTGAACTGCTAGGAATCCTTTTTAATAATACTTTAAGGGAATATCGCGTTAAAGGAATATAAAATTGTACGTATATTTATTTTTGAAGCATAAACTCTACAGACGTTGAAGAAAGAATTCATTTTATTTTATTGAAGCTATTCAGAACAATGAAATATACAAAAAACAAAGAACTTTGTAAACAAACCTTATTGCAACAATTAATTATGTTTTTTTAGGTTTTATTTTGCAATTTATATGGGTACTTATCTGAAAAAGAAAACATTTCGAATTTTTTTTGGGAAATCTTGTTATATACATCATTTAAAAATACATCGATTTTTATTTTAAGTGATGTCTGACTTTCAGTTGGTTTACAATAACTATTTTTAGTTTATTATTTTCTTTAAAAATAGATACTTTTATCTCTCTCAAATAGAATTAATTTTCTTCAGAACTCAAATAGCTTCAATATTTATTTCATAACTGATATAGAGTTATATCTTGAATTAGACTTTTAATGAGCACATTTCAGCAACAACAAAATGTGCTTATCAAAAAGTTTTAATTGCTGACGTGTTCATGGATGAATTCAGTTTTAGAAAAGATAATACAAAATATTTCCGTAACTTATTCCTTTTCTGTGGTTTTAAGAATGAATTTGTTCTTTATACAGTAGAATTTGAAAAATAATATCGGTAAAAGTTGCATAACTTCAAAGTTTTCATAGCTGCTTTTTTTGCAACTAATAATATGTTTAAGTTTAAGAAGTTTAAAAATGATTAAATGGCTAAAAATCAACGTTTTCATGATCTTTGAATGCATTTTTTGGGTTTAGTCAATGTTTATTTCAACAGACCGATAACACATGAAATCTTTCCTCTACATATCTACACATGAAGTCACCCTATTCTAAAAAACTTAATAAACGTTGTTAATTAGAATGCGATATATGTTAGTGATGAAAATTATTCATATAAAATAAAAAAACGAGTTTAACAAAAATACATGAAAATATTGCTATTTTAAAAATGATTAATTATATATCTAGAAGTTTTTTTGGTATCACAATATTTTTTACCATTGCACTTTCAATATACTTACTTCTAATTAGTTTTATTTAACATTTAAAAATTACACATCTATAATGCGACCCATTCATAAATTTTTCACAACCAAATAGTTAAAATGCACGAGGATAAGTTTAATGAAAGCACTTGAAAAATCTGGCAATCAATCTGTACGTCTAAACTAGAACTCACATGAATAAAACGTGAAAATTCATTACTGGCTTTATAAGTTTATCTAAAAAAACTAATTCTAAATTAATAAAGAATATTTACAAATTCATTCAGCTGATAATTTTTTTTCATTACGTTTTCATAATTATTTGAGGAAATGCTAATGATTCGCAAGAAGACTTCATTTTCTAGTTTTTCTGGTCGTATTCAGAGTTGACTGAGCTACAAGGGCAACCTTTTTGCATTGCGTACTTATAAGGATTTGGATTGCTATAGCGAGAAAAAAGTATCTCTTCTGAACCACGAATCCCCGAAGAATGATATTTAGTTGGTTCGGCCTGACTGTGAAAATAACTTTTTTTACTTCTTTTAAAAAATTAATTTTGATATTTATTTCAATAACTTTCTGCTGATATTTCTATAGTGGAGATCAAATTCGAATTTACTAAGCATGGAAAGCGAAATAGTTTTCATCGTTTTTATTATGCTATCTCTTCTAGAAATTCTTCTTGTTTTTTAAAAATTTAAAGTGCATGTAATGTTTAATTTTCATATGTTTGGTGCATTTTAGCCACATAAAATTGTTGTGCCATAAAATCCCTCAGTTACTTACGCACTCAAAGTATGGAATTCTGCTGTTTTTCATGGATTTTTCATCAATGTGAAAATTTGACAATTTTCATTTTTGCCACTTTTCATATTTGAGAATCTAAGAGAGATATAAAAGTTAATATATTTTATTCAAACTGAAGACTATAGAACAATATATTGAGAAGCGAAGAATATAATGAAAACTGGCTCATTAAAATCCAATTCCTAATCCTATCCTGTTCCACAATACTTTTATGATATTTTTGATATTGCATAATATTTGTATATTCAGCAATATCTTACGATATATTTTTGCTTCTAAGATTCCTAAACACATGTTTAAAAAGACACTTTTTATATGCCATTATAATAATATTTTTTTCTAAATCAGGAGGCTTTAATTCCCTGTCAGACGTTAATTGCTAATTCATTATATTTCATAAATGAAACTTAAAGGAAGCAGCGCCGTTAATAATTTGTTTCAGCTTTGAATTCTTTGAAAACTATTTAATGTCAACATATTCAGACTATTTTTAATATCTCCTTTAATCATTTTTTAAAATAGTTATTTTTTAGATTAAAAAAAAAACATTATATTTTTTCCCTCCACCTCAAAAATATCCTTTTTTTATTAAAAAAAATTCTGAAATTTTTGTTATGCATATCAGGTTTCGAAACCACTAGCCGAATCTTAATGAAAACCGAGAATTTATGACTAATCTCTCTTCGTTATATTTTTTTTGCATTTGCTGTAGCATTAGCCAATTGCCAATTCCATTATAAAAAATTCTTATGGAATACATAACGTACAAGAAGAAGAACGAAAATAAGGAAAAAAATTCCAGCAGCAATCTAAATAAAAAATAATAATAAAAGGCAGACATAAATAATATATAAAAGGCAAATACTAAGACTCACTCACTCATCACGAAATCTCCCAAACCATGAGGCCTAGAAACCTCAAATTTGGCAGGTGGTTGCTTTTTGTGAAGTAGATGCTCATTAAGAAAGGACCTTTCAAAATTTTAATTCGAATTTTAATTAATTAAAATTTATCTTAAATTTTAACTTTTTTTCGTAATAACTTCGGAGCATAATGTCGCACAAAAACCATTTTAGATATAAAACCTTAAAATATAAAAAATTATGACCTTAAAATATAAAAAATTAGCTTTTCAATGACACTAATTTTGTTTCCATGAGACGTTCTGTTTAATTTAAATTAATTTTTGAAAATATTTTCAAACACAATTTTCAGGGAGAAACGGCGTTGTGCAAGGTTCCTCAAGGTCACAGTTCTAAGGGGAGGTTTTGTGACGGGTTGCGATCGAGGGAGAAATGCTGCCCATTCATAGTTCACATCAGTGACGGATACTCCCGGGAGGGGCGAGTAGTATCAGTAAGCCCCTACATTTTCAGAGAAAGATTAAATTTTTGTTTCATTTTAGCTGCTTGAAACTAGGAATTACAAAAAAGCAACAGTGTTCGAGGAAACTAACTAATTTTTTAATTAAATTTTTAAATTTTATTCTCTACCCTCTATACTCCCGGGTCTTTTAGATCTCAATAAATTTTTTGCCGCCTCACATTTTCCACCCAATCTGACACTCACTAGTTCACACGGGTCGTCCAGTATGTTTGGGTTTTGTGACCATATTCAGCGTTAATCATTCTACTGATGAGTGACAGATGAATTGAGTGAGAGTTATTTGAAACGCAGTTTTTAAGTTGCATTAGCTGTGATTCATCATACAGAATTGTATGGCTGGCATTTTTAAATTACTCCTTTATATATTTTACTATCAGTGAAATACAATAAGGTATTCATTTCTTTTTATCCATCTTTCCTGCTCTGACGCGGGTGAAAATAAAACTAATTTAAACGGACGAACCAGTTGGTCGCCGAAGGCAGCTAGTGTTTCATAATTCCCTTAAAAATATGCATCAAATAAACGTTTACGTTTCCGGCACTTTTAATCATTCAGTCAACAAGCATTTCTCAAACAGCGTTTCGGTATTTTTATTTTTCTTCTGACGTAACAGAAACTAGCATTCTCGATCCAACGTTATAAAAACTTGATTTATACTTTGTCGTTAAAAAAGCTGCTGAAGAAAGATAAGGTGAAAGTCACCATAATTTATTTGCGCGCTTTCTGTATTGATGCATGTTCATCAACCCCTTCCCACGGACCAATCTAAATGCATCTTCATGAATATTTATGCCTTCACTATGCATGTATGTTGAAAACAGACTAGAAATTTAAAAACGCGACAGGGATCCGTTTTTTTCCCACTCTTTCTTATCCTGTTTATATTATGAAGGGTAATTTTTTCCCATTTTTTTATGCCTTCCTGCTCCCGGCTGATTAAAGTTTTTCTCAAATGAGTGGTGACCGCAATTTTATCGTTAAGTTTCTATTTTGCTGAGGTTGGTGGTCTGGGGGAGATTAAAAATGATCTGTGTTAATAAAAATGCGGCTCTTTAAAGATATTTCTATTAATGATTTATTTTTTGACGCCTTTCCAGAAATCTGCGGGGAGTGGATAGAGAGCTTGAATTATTTTACTTTTCTCCGTTATGTGGAAAATGAAATTTTAGATGAATATCACATGCGTGATTAATGGAATGATGGTTAACGCTTTAGTAAGATATATTTGTATTTGATACATGCTTTCCAACCAAGGACTGTAAGTGCTCATTGCTTATGATATATCTGGGGAGGACTCTCTCACTTTTTCTCCAGCCAACTACGTCACTTATCGGAGAAAAAACATTTAACTCCCAGCAGTACAGTGTATTCAAGTGCCTAGAAAGAAACACGTTTTCACACAATGGAAAACTACACAATTCAATGATAAACGAGCCATGTTAACCTCATTACACATTTAAGTGATAGCTGGCCCATAATGGGAGCATCTGGAACTACATATAGCAAATTAAGTAATACGAAATTGCTTTTAGAATGTTTTTCATTTCGTTTATTATAGAAAGAATTTCATATTAAACCTAATATACTTTTAATCAGGTAAACGAATTTTAACTAATTTTGTGTTTTATCTCATTGTTGTCATGTATAGAGGAAATAATTGTCATGGTATCTGAATGATTTGATATGAGTGAGTTACTAATCAAGCTAAGCATTTTTAAATGAGAAAAGAGAGATATACATAAATAATTATTAATGGCATGTGTCCAACTTATCTTTAAGACCTTATGTTCAGTAAATTCTTGGAATTGCCTTGTTTTGTATTACAAAAACTTCAAAATCGACCATTTCATTAAATCTGATATACTATTTCAATCAAAAAAATTGCGCATTTAAACTCTCCTATATATTTTATATTTATGAGCAAAGAATACTTTCGAAAATTACTTACGAATGTAAAGAACAAATAAGGAATATAAATTAAGCTGGACTATTCAGTCTAAAAACTCCTTCCTATCTGATAACATACAGGGTTCCCACTTGTATCCGTTACGCCCACCCCCCCTCTTAACTTCTAAACGGTGACAGCTTAGGCCATAAAGTTGGTGTCTAGGTATAGGAAAAAGACTATGCGCTACTCGATGAGACAACTTACAACGCCATCTATCGGCAAATTTTGGAATTAGCGGTCCTATCTCGTAAACGATGAAAGATACGAGAAAAAAGTCAATTACAAAGTTGTAGAGCACTCTCGATTTAGTGTGAAAAGATACCTTGCGCACATTAATACTCAAAACAGAATGTGAATGTAAAAAATGAACATTTGTTTGATTGTGATTTTCAACACTATGGCGTTGTGAAGCGCGAGCGAAGCCAGAAATCCAGTCCAGAGTGCAAATGTGTATAGTGGCTAACGGAGAGCATTTTGAGCAATATAAATAAATGATCCAGAAGACAGGGACCTCAGTTTCTTTCTTCCACTCTGTATGACGTGACAACTTTCGAAATCGTGACCAAACAAATGTTTATTTTTTGCATTCTGTTTTGAGTATTAATGTGCTCAAGGTATCTTTTCATACTAAATCGAGAGTGCTCTACAACTTTCTGATTGACTTTTTTCTAGCATCTTTCACCGTTTACGAGATAGGACCGCTAATTCCAAATTGGCCGATAGATGGCGTTTTAAATTGTCTCATCGAGTAGCGCATAGCCTTTTTACTATACCTAGATACCAACTTTATGGCCTAGGCTGTCATCGTTTAGAAGTTAAGGGGGGAGGGGTAACGGATATAAGTGGGGACCCTGTGTGTTCGAAGAATTTCTTAAAAGCGTTAAGAAGGGTGATTTTTCCTGAATAGAATTTCGTCGCGATGTATTAAAATTTGTGCAAGCATTGCTTAGTTGTCTTAGTGTAAAAGCTGGGAACAACTCACAATTCTTTCCTCTCCTACCATTGTTCTCTAAATTATCGTTTGTATAGTGCAGCTCTCGGCTGACATAAGCAAAGTCAAAACGAATTTATCTTTATTTGAAAGCGCATTTGATAGTATTATTTAATGAACATTTATCAACCGAAACTCTATATCTTGTGCTATAATCCGTAGTGTACACCTTGGAGACCGAAATGTACGCCTCCACAGGGCGAACACAATTGTTACCGTTAATCTCGCGTCCTCTTGAACATCAATGAATTTAAGAATTTTATATGCCTTTATTTTATTACAAAAGAATACTGTATTATGTTGAGAAATGACTATAATAATAATAAATATAATTCAAAGCGAGAGCTAGACGATTCTGTTTATGCAATGATGTATAAATATAGGATTATGTCTGTCATGAATATTTATGATGTTAAAAGCGCAAGTCAATTCTAATATTTTCAGCTTTTTTCGTAAAACTTCAGATGATTACTAAGTTTGTTTAATTAGAAAACATCGTTTAGCTTTCATATATTACCTCATGATATATTATCCGAAAAAAGAGAAAGTATAATTCAATTTTAATTTAAGCAGGCTTTTCACATGTACAGAAGTTCACCTTATTGTCCTACTAAGCAGTTTAGAAAATAAGTTCAATTTCTGGTAGAATCAAAAGTTACGGTTTGAATAATTTGGTTTTATAGAACGCAGAATATCTTCCAATTTTAAAATTAATTTAGAAAATTTGAACCGTATCAGCTGACTGACCATGATCGACACCTCCCTTACCAAACTTCCTAACCTCCACGTCAGCGCTACGTTCAACCGAACCTATTCAACGTGCGCCTAACTCGTGTACATGGAAGACCATCGGAATAATCGATATGGTCCCAAATCCTAGGTTTGTCACCAAATCCTTTAAATACCTTTAAGTAATGTTTCATCACTTGAAAGCTTAACTGCAAAAGATGCGAAATTAATTGTCTTGAATAGTTCCTCCAAATTTTTAAACAGTCATAAATAACTGTTTGGATTCGATTGAAATATTTTCTGATTTAAAGTTTCGGTTTTTAATTAACAGAAAATTAGCTTAATTTTACTCTGAAACACTGATGAGAAGTATAATATTTTATCACTGTTAAGCCATATTTATTTCGCCATCGCTTCGAAGCAGATTTAGAGAACTTTCTAAAAGAAGGAATGCACGATTCATACAATTTTGTTTGCAAGGGATAAATTCCGTCTGCAAGCGGTAAATGTTTCGATAACGATTAGCTGCAAACCATATCGTTTCTATCAAACGATTTGCAGCGAAGCATTTTCCTATGAAATCTTTAGCTAGCTACAAATGTGATATGTTAATTTTTAAAATACTGCTAGAACTGTTTTTGAGATTTTATAAATAATGATAAATATCTGTTGAATTTACTTTAAGCATTATTTGTTTTATAGTTGTTGCTTTTTAATTAATGAAAAGTTAATTGAATTTTACAGACTGTGGACCAGTAATCTTTAGCATAATTCCTGAGCAAAAATATTAATGACGATATATTTTGTCAAAAATAAAAATACCATTTCGTAACATCAAAATTTGGCATAAATTTCATGAAGAGCGAACTTCATTTAAAAATTACTAATTCAATTAATCCATTCGTAATTTTTACCTCTGCAAGAGCTAGAGGCATTTCATCCTGCTACTACGACAAGTGTGTGGCAGTTTTTGCATATCTTTTGAAACCAATTGACGCATCTCCGTAATATATTCTACATCGATAAAAAATGTAGAATTGCTTTGTGCAATGTTTTCTGCATTATCTCTCATTAGTTTTATAATTCTAAGAAAAGTCAGAGTTGGATAGAGAATTTTCATGCATATTTTTAAGGAAACATTGTAAGACAACGAATATCGAAGGAAAGATCGTAGGAGATAAATCAGTTGCTTTTCAAGACTAAAATAACGCTTTGCGAAATTTTATTTATAGGGTACCTTTGAGATTCTGCTGTATTTTATTTCGATTTTATCTACGTTTCATTCTAATCTAACTTTCGACGGAATGTGCAAAATCTGGATTAAAGATAAACCTTTTCAAGTGCTACGTGAAATTGCTGTTATTCATGAGGAGTTAAGACATTGAGATGCTTCCTTGCTATGACGGCGAAACACGGAAAAGATAAGCAAGTGGAGGACAAATCTTAAAGAAAGTAGCAGGTTTCGGCTCTCGATCTTATTAAAGGAAAGGGAAAGATAATATTTTTCTTCCAGCGTCATTCACATTGACATGTTTCGTTTGTATTAGAAAACTTAAACCGGAATTTTATGAAATAAAATTCCAGTCAGGCTCTATCCACGCATGAATTCATAAAACAATTTGAACATTTTTTTCATGGGGATTATTTTGTGTAAAATTAGATATGTAAAGCTACTCTCTTAAAAAGTAAATTAAAATTATTGTGTAGTGGCTGAATTATAGCTCACACAGCATTTAATATTTGATTGTAAATATCGTTTTCTTTTTATTTTAAGTATTTAATATTTGATTGTAAATATCGTTTTCTTTTTATTTAAAGCATTTATTTTTTTATCATATTTAATTTTGTTCATCACATCATATTTTTGTGGCAACGGTAGAGAAATGTAGTTTGTTAGAATTTTGTTGATCATTTCCGTTGCAAATAGATTCTTCTGAAAAAAAGAAATAAATTGAATTAAATGGAGTATTCATAGCTTATTATTTGAAAAGTCAAACAAGTTCATGTTTAGGTTGAAATCTAGAAGTTGGTACACACTCTTAAAATGGCGCCAAGTTGCCAAAGCTAATACTAATAATACCTGCATATAGTTTGGCGACTTGGCTCCAATGATATGCAGCAGTCAATGTCTTACTTTGGCGATTTGGCAGCGTTTTAAGAGTGTGTACCAACTTCTAGATTTCAACCCATGTTTAAATAAGTAGAAGCCAACAATTGTCTTAACCATGTTGTGCTTGAAACATTTAGTGAACTGCAGATTGGATTTGAGAATGATAACACGTTTCGACTAATTTTTACCGAGATGGTTTCATGCAGTTTACAGGGAGCTTTAAGAGAATTTTTACGGGGTTTCGTCATTCACATATCAGATAAAATTAATATCAGTAACTGTAGTTATAAACTATCATATGATATTCCTGATAAATGTTTACAACTGAATGTACATCAAGCATTTTTAGATGCTACTTTTACGTATTTATTCAGAATTAGTTTCGAATAATTCTGATCTACTTTCAAAGAAAATTATTTTGGAACAAGCACAGCAGTACATATTTTGTCACGAACAAAGTAAACAACAAAATTTTGTCTGAAATAAAAATTTAAGTGCACGTTTGGAAACAGGTCGTAGTATTAGCATAAGGCATGTTGCAAATTCTATCAGCATATCATTGAATGTTTAAGCATAAAATTATTTTGCACGAATTTTTTCCGTCTTCTTTTCAAATCTAATTTAAAGAATTTTTTAAAAAGAGCAGTGCTGTCAGGATTAATCTATGATTTCACAGAACTATTGCAACAATTTCTTACTTGGCAAAATATCCAACAGAATTCTACTTTGTGTAAGAAAATATAAGAAATTAAAGCTAAGCTCTTAACCATGTAGTGATTGAATAATTTGCCGAGTTGCAGATTAAATCCCACAGTGAGAACAAATTTAGGCGAATTTAGTTTAGATTCATGGAGTTAATATAGAAAGCTTAAACAGAGTTTTCATGACGATGCATCATGTGTTTTAGATTAAATAAATGACATTAGCTTTATTTATAAAAATATAAACATTTAATTCCCGATAAATGTTTATAATTGAATATGCATTAACTATTGTATATATGCTAATCTATGTATTTATACAGATTTAGTTTTATTTATACAGTTTTTCTTGGGACCATTTCCAAAGAAAATTATTTATAACGTACACCGCAATATATTTTGATACTGACTAAATAAACAGTGATATTTAATCTAAAACAAGTAATATAAATTTTTTTTTTAAAGTCAATTCCTACTTAGGTCAACAAAGAAAAATTTTATTTTAGAAATTTTTTTCTCCCATATAAAACTAAAATTAATTAATTAAATTTAATTAATGAATTAATATTTGAAAAAACTGTATTAACATCAAGTGTCATCCACTACAAGTTTTAAAAAATGTATTTGAACTTGAATGGATGAATAAAAAGTATTTTATTAACGATTGAATCTTGAAAATTCCCTTTGTCGCCAACTTTGCCACCAAGTCGCCAAATTTGTCGCCAAGGTCGCCAAATTTATCGCCAAGTCTGTCGCTAAGTCTAGTATCTTAATTAATAGTCTAGCAATTTAATTAATGAATTATTATTTGAAAAAACTGTATTAACATCAAGTGTCATCCACTACAAGTTTAAAAAATGTATTTGAACTTGAGTGGATGAATAAAAAGTATTTTATTAACGATTGAAAATTGGAACAAGATAAATATATAGAGAGAGAGTGTGAACTAATAGTGGGAATTGAATAAAACAAGAATGCTCCTTTCAACACATGTCAAAGTATTTGAGTCGAAAAATGTTGCAAATTTTATCAGCAATTTATCGAAGGTTTAAGATTAAATTTATTTTGTGCGAACTTATTTCGCCAGGGTCGTCTCAAAGCTAATTTAAAGAGCTTCCTAAAAGATCAATGAAAGATTCACATATTTTTGTTTGCAAAAGGATAAAGTTTGTCTGTAAGCGATAAATACGTTTCGCAATCATCCGACACTATCCAGACTCTGTAAACAAGCAATCCAAATTTAGAGAAAGAGAATTTATAAATAATGGTTTATATAAAGTTTCTCTATGATTTTAATTTTTCGTTGCTATTAATTTCCTTATCTGTCAGCAATTTTCTTTCATATTAGTGAAATTAGTGTCTTTTTTTCAGATATATGACTTTCTGAAATAAGTCTAAACCTTAAATTTGTAATTAGTTATTTCATTTTACTCTGTTTTTGAAAATATATCTTCACAGAATTCATGGTTTTTTTATACTGAGAACTGTAACATGATCATTTAAGAGGTAATGCAGTTTATGAGTTAAATGAAACAGGATGTTTTTTCATTTTTTTGTATTTTCGATTCATATTAATTATTTTGTTGTTAATCAAGTATTTCAGTTTCACTTATTTTTTGTCAGTGAAATTTCTGAAAAATATAATTTTAATTTCAAGAAGTCACAACGAACACTCTTTTAATTAAAAAAATATATCTTAGAAATCGATGCCACTGTAAGACTCGATTATAAAATTATACATAGAAAATATTCAAATATGCATTAGATATTGGTGTAAATAAAAGAGTCGTCTGAGAATTTGCTAATAAGATGTGTTCCGGTTTTGAATAATAATTGATAAAAGGTTTCATAATATATTTTATTCATAAATTTACATTCCAGAATAAAGAAATCTTTCTATGATTTGTTTGAATTATAAATTTCATTACAAATATAGAAATACTAGGACATATTTCATATTAACATTTTCAGCTAAAATGGAAAGTAATGAAACAGATAAAATACTGTAAATGTTGTGTAATAATATATTATGTAGAGACGCAATCTTCTAACAAAATTTTCCAAACTCAGCTCTCTTGTTATTGAAATAATCTTTTATTTAAATGATAAATTAATTAAACTCTATCCTAAGTAAAGAGAATATATTATAGGAAACTAATGATGATACATTTGGAATAAGTAATTATTTCAATAATAAAAGTCATTTCTTACTTCAGATCATCAACTATAACTAAAAACTCTGAAACACAAATATTAGATCGAAAGTGAATAAAAATAATGCATTCTTTTTTCCAAAGTCCTCTTAAAAATTTTTATCTCAAGAGAAAGGGTTTAATAACTACTTTTATTTACAAAACAAAAAAAATTCAATATACGGATTACGGATACAAAGATGAAGAAGACCCAATTAAGATAACCATACATTTATTGCTTCTGAGTCAGAAAGATTTCGGAAAATAGATTGTATGTTTTCAATCCTGTATTGAAGAAAATCTTTTCTTTTTAGTCTCAGAATCTTTTATCTGCGCTGTTTCTGCCTTTCATTTCTTACGAGCAATTTTAAATCGAAAATTGCTTTTCCAATATCAAAGAAGAAGAAAAGAAACAGTTCTTCAAAATGTGAAATTGTTTTAAATGGCTATTCGTATTAGGCATCATTTAAAAAAGCACGCAATATTTGCGTTTTTGTTCCATAAAATGTTTCATTATTTGCTTAAATGTTTCTAAAAATTTTTTTTCGTTGCAATTCATTATATAAAAACATTTTTTTTTTTGTGAAAAATGGTTTCAGTTTATTGAATAACATGCACGGAGACTCAATCATACATTTGTGTCATTATAGGAAATAGTGTGCCACAGCTATAAATCAGAAGATTATGTTTAGGTTATGAATGACTTATATACATGTATATGTTGCGGTTATTATGCATACGATTATTATGCATAATAACAGCGGTTATTAAACATAATCACCGGTTATTATGCATAATTACCGCTGCGATTATGCATAATAATCGATTATCCAAATTGCCCGTAGCATATACATGTATATAAGTCATTCATAACCTAAACATAATCTTCTGATTTATTAATTACCGCGGTGATTATGCATAATAACCGGTGAAGATACGGCAATTATGCATAATAGCCGATTATTCACATTGAACGTAACATTATATATTTATAAATAAACACACAAATACAGACAAAAAGTAAAAATACGAAACCCTATAAAAGCCTTTTCCCAATAGAGGAAAAATGAAGAAACTTCACAGTTTTGTTTAACCCCTTCAGTCGCAATTAAGAAATAATGAAGTGAGACTTTTTTCCTTTGGTGTAATGTGTAGGGTGTCTCATACATAAAATTTCAAGCCTGTATGTGAAAAATTAAAAAAGTTATCCTATGACTGGCATCTGGACAATACCGGATATTTCAACTGTGAAAAAGACGAAAAATCACACAAATTGTATTGTAAAATGGTTTGAAGTGGATAATAAAATATTGCACAAGCATTTTAAATGGTAATAAAAGGTTTAAATACAAAAAAATTGCTTGAAAGACAAAATTTACCTCCGAACTCTATATTGCGAAGAACGAAGATTTTCTGGAGTTGTTTTTGTAAAACTAAATAAATGAAATGATTCCATCCCCGAAATGAAAAATTCTTCTAAATATTGCAATTATAAGAAAGTGGAGAATAAAAAAAACCCTAGCAAGTAGTTTCTTCAATTTATAGGAGCAGTTCAAAGTTGATGACCGGTATACCGGATACCAGGTCTGAAGGGAAGTTTATCTTCCTTAAAATATGTATATACTAGCTGATATATCCGGCGTTGCTCGGTATAAAAATATTTTCAAGTCTAAGCACTTATAACACTTTCAAAATAATAAAACAGTTTTTCGCAGCAACCTCTCTCTCTTTCACTGATTTTCTTTCGTCCAATCTCATATAGTCCTTGCGGGCTCTAGCTACCGCGATGAAGGGATTATCTGTTACATCCTAATCTGCAGGTAACCTTGAAATGCAAGACTACTATAAACAAGTATGCGGTGTTCACTGGCTCGTACAGAAATGAAGAGACATCACGCACGCTGAAGAAACTAACACATATCAATAACAAACTATAACTTTAATAAACTTCATAACATTAAAATAAAATAAAGGTAAATCACAATAAGTTAACATGTCGACGCAGAACATAAATGCTAGAGAGAGATGGCAGACGATGCTCGAAGGTTTATACCAATTGACTCTCTAATGCGCATGATCGAGATACAAGGCGCACACGGCAACAAAGCTGTTGCCACAGGCCACCCTCCCTCCTCTAGTCCGGAGAACGGAGTTAGGAGGCTTGATATGGTTCCACCAGTCGGACCCTTCTACCAGATCTGGTTATTGCTGGCTTCGAATCCTTCTGGCACTTCGACTCCGCTGCGATCGATCGAAACTGTAGTTTGACGTCCACTAACGCTGAGTGTAAAAAATTTGTCCTTGCGACGAAGAACCTTGAATGGACCTTGATACGGCTGCTCCAATGTCTTTCTGATTGTATCGCGACGTACAAGAACGTGCGTTGAGGTACGAAGATCTGGGTGCACAAAAACATCACTAGTAGACACAGGCCGGAAGTGCAATTTCTGAAGAACTCTCCAGGAAACAAGCATTGACCGTACACCATTTCTGCAGGCAAAGCTCCAATATCCTCCTTGAGACAGGCATGCATTCTCTGCAGCACGATAAGCAGGATCTCTAACCAATTGAAAGTGGCGTAACACTTGATCGCTGCCTTCAGCTGTAGATGCACCCTTTCCACGATCCCGTTTGTTTGCAGCCGGATGAAAAGAAATCGTCCTCGTCTTGCCGGTGCCTAAAAACCTAGTAAGAGCCCGGAAAATACTGGCTTCAAAATTAGATCCTCTGTCTGATGTAATTATTTCAGGAACTCCGAATCGTGAGATCCAACAGTGTCTGGGCGACTGTCTCAGCCAACTGGTCACACATCGGAAATGCCTCAGGCCATCTGGAAAATCTATCCATACAGATTGATACAAATTTATACCCTTTAGATGAAGTATGCAACACGCACTAATTCGGTTTCTGTAACTTTAGGTCCATCAGTCATTTCGAAATCAGAGAAAGGGAATTAAGATTTGTAAAAATTCGAAAGAAATGGCTTACGCACGAGGAAGCAGTTGACAAGCGCAAGTCTAATCGCGAATCCAGATTAATAACCAGTCTGAGATGCAGTCAAAACATGGCCTACTCACTCATTTCAAAACACTTTAAAGAGTTCGAGATCTATTGTCATCCATGAACTACAGGTGAGGAAAAATAAATGAAGATGAAAATCCTCGGTGTCCTGAAGCCAGCGTCCGGGTCACCATTGCAGTCCTTATGGGTTCTAACTACCGCGATGAAGGTACTAACTGCTGAATCCTAATCTCCAGGTAACCTTAAAATGCAAGACTACTATAAATAAGTATGCGTATTCTCTGGTTCGTACAGAAATGAAGAGGCATCACGCATGCTGAAGAAACTAACACATATTAATAACAAACTATAACTTTAATAAACTTAACAACATTACAATAAGATTAAGGTAAATCATAATAAGTTAACATGTCGACACAGAGCATAAATGCTAGAGACAGACGTTGTTCGAAGCTTCATACCACTTGACTCTGTAATGCGCATGAGCGAGGTACAAGGCGCACACAGGAACGAAGCTGTTGCCACACTCATGCTTTCTGATCCCCTCGGCCAGCAGTTATACCCTCTCTCCTTTTTCTCTCCGTAGTTTGAATCACCTGGCACGAATCTACCAGTCCTTGGTACTCCATTTCCCCTTCCCCATAATTGCTACGGCGACAACTGAAGTTCTTTCATATCTTGGTTTTTATTGCCATTATTCGGACTAATTTTTTTTCTCTTTAATGTTTGTGTGACTCACCGAAAAAACCACTGCATAATATTCTTTCTTCTTCTCCTTAGTCCTCTCCCTCCGGTATGAACCGGATTCAATCTTGAACGAATTTACACGCTCATTAGAATCATTTAAAATTTTTTAAAATTAAATGATTAATTAACGTCATTGGATTGTGGTTCAAACAAATTGAAAGAGGTTCATGCTACGAAATAAAGCGGAAATAAAGATTTTTTTTTTCTGTTAATATTCAAAGAAAACAATATTTTTATCAAAACTTTAAAAGTGGCAGAAATACAGGAATGAGGGATTTAATAAAACAATGAACAATAGGTTTGAATTTATTACAATAATAGAAAGCATTGTTACAAATTGTGTTTAAAATGAATTTCGAAAAGTTTATTAAAATTGGGAAAAAAGAACGTATGAAATTTAAATTCAGATCAGTAAAAAGAAAATTGCATTGTTTTTAAAATGGTATATAAATCATTTTCGTGCAATTTATACTTTAGAAGTTATTGGCGAAAAACTCAGAAAAACCGCCGAAAATTAAATTGGCTTATATTTTGTTATTTAATTAGATACTTTAAGAGGTAACAATTTTTGGAAGTTGGAAAAAGCACAATTGATCTCGAAATGGACACCAGAATGGCATACGCAAATTTCATGTCGATACTATTAAACGCTTAGGAAGACTTCTTGTGACAGATAGACCGGTAAAACACCTTTAATCCTTCCTAGTTTGTCTACCTTCGATGGGAATAGGAGTAAGTTACCTTGAAAGACTTAACACACCCATAAGAACCATTTAAAAATTTTTGAAAATTAAACAAATCATCTCATAGAGAGAGTAATTAATCCAATTGCATAGTAATTGGATTACTGTGCAACCATATTAAAAGAGGTATTTGCTACGATATAAAACCGGAAATAAAAATGTGCGAAGAAAACAATATTTTCTTATATTAATTTTAAGTCTCCATTTGCCCCATATTTAAAAAAGGAGACCAACTTGAATGTCATAACTATAGGGGCATCACACTCCTTAATACGGCATATAAAATCTTTTCCAACCTACTTTTTTCAAGACTTCAACCCCATACTGAGAGAGTAGTTGGAAACTACCAGTGTGGATTTAGACCCCAAAGATCTACTGTAGATCAAATTCATACTCTGAGACAAATTTTGGAGAAAACTAAAGAGTATAACATCAAAACCTTCCATCTATTTATTGATTTTAAAGCTGCCTATGACAGCATAAAAAGAGACAAGTTGCTTAAAGCTATGATTGAGTTTAATATTCCTACTAAACTTGTCAACCTCACTAAAGCCTCGTTAAGCAACGTACGGTGCAGGGTCAAAATCCAAAACCATCTTTCTGAGTCTATCACAGCTGAAAGAGGCCTTCGTCAGGGAGATTCGCTTGCTTGCCAGCTCTTCAATCTTGCATTGGAGAAATGCATCCGAGTTAGCGGATTAGACCGAAGAGGCACTCTCTGGAATAGGTCAGTACAGTTATTGGCCTATGCAGATGATATTGACATAAATGGAAGATCTGAAAGGGCAGTGAAAGAGGCCTTTCGAGTCCTAGAAATCTCTGCCACTGACATGGGCCTCACTATTAATGAAGACAAGACAAAGTTTATGGAAGTCCCGTCCTCGACTGAGAACTACACCCCTTTTCGCATAAATGGTCATACCTTTGAAAGGGTTAGTGAATTCAAATACCTTGGAACTATTATTAACGATCAAAACATGTTGAAAGCCGAAATTAACAACAGAATAAAATCGGCCAACAAATGTTTCTTTGGATTAAAAAAACAATTAAGATCCAGGCTTGTTAGCCGAAGAACTAAAATGAGATTATACAAGACACTTAAATTGCCTGTGCTGCTGTATGCTAGCGAAACTTGGACATTAAACGTAGACGTCCAGCGAGCTCTGGAAACTATTGAAAGAAAAGTGTTAAGAACTATATTCGGGCCTGTACAAGAACAAGGGTGCTGGCGAACCAGATATAATTTTGAACTTTATAGACTTTACAAAGAGCCTCAAGTTACACATATCATCCGAAGTAACAGACTGAGATGGCTCGGCCATGTCTAGAGAACCCCCGAAAATAACCCGACTAGATTGCACACTTTCAAGAACCCCGGGGGAGCCCGTGCCCGGGGCAGAACTTCAACAAGATGGCTGGACGATACAGAAAATGACATCAAAATTTTGAAAATAAAAAACTGGCAAAGAGTTGCTTTGGATCGTCTGAGTTGGAAGAAGCTTGCGGTCGAGGCAGCTAAGACCTGCAACAGGTTGTTACGCTCTTAAAGAAGAAGAAGAATTTTATCATTGGCAAATGCACGTGAATGAAAGATTTGATGAAACAGTAAATTGGCTTCAATTTAATTTTATAAGAATAGGAAGTATTGTGAAAAATTGCATTAAAATTGAATTTTGAAACGTTAATTACTATTGGAGAAAAAAAAACTACCACAATGAAATAACTATCATTAAAAATATAATTTTTTGCTCTTCAAGATGATGTAAAAATAGCTTTCGTGCGATAAATATTTCAGAAGTTACTATCGATAAAACGTCTAATAATTATTTAAAAACGGGTTAATTTTCGTTATCTAATTAAATACCTTAAGAAAATTATTAATTCTGAAATTTAAAATATCCAAGTTGATCTAGAAATGTCCCCAAGAATGTCATATGCGACATATAAGTTTAATATGTCTCTACTGTTTACCGTTTAGAAAGAGTTCTTGTGACCTACCGACATTACATTAACGCCACTGTATACCCCCCAACTCGGAACCCAAGGGGTTCTCTGTCAGTTGAATGGGTATACGTGGAAGGAATTGCATACCGTGCTAAGGGAACAGGATAGACCTCGCATCTGACCTTGTTTCCGTTAAGTTGTCCTGACCCCCGTGCGATGTGTCCGAAGGCAGCAGAGCACAGAGGCTTTCTTGGATGAGTGTAGTTGTACGCAAACTGGCCGTATGGGGAAATCGATAGGATTTACAGGACCACAGGGCATAATTGAATTTTGAAATGATGAATAATGATTAGTTTTGGTATGAAAAACAACACATTACAATACACTTTGCATGAATTTGGCAAGAAAATAAATGGTAGCTTAATAGTGGGAAGGATAATAGACAAGTAATACAACTAATCTAGGTTATATAAAAGGAAGGGATAAAAATACAAAAAAAACATACAGATAACCTATGTACAAAAATATAGTGTAAGAACAGAAATGACTAATAATAAAATAACAGGACTAAAACTAAAAACAAAGGAAAGCATTAAAATTTGAGCTAATAGTAATAGCATGGTGATGATAATGCATTGAAAGGAGAGCTAATTTAAAAAAAAAAGCTACTCAAAAATTGAATATGAGATGCAATTTGAACAAAGGAGGAGTCAATGAAAGTTAAGAAAATCCTTTGAGACCGTCCGTTGACTGAGTGTCGATTGAGTTTGAAGAGTGTCAATAGTTTGAGACCTTTAAAACTGAAGTTAATTGGGGAGGAAGAGAATGTCTTCATTCTGAGAGATAAAGTTTATCAGTTTTCTTATCTGAAGTCTTGACAATGGGCTGTTGAGGACTCTTTTCCACCAGAGATGTTCAAGGTCGTTTAAAATGATATGAGCTTGTAAGGCGGCAGCTGGTTGCGAAGTGCAGAGGGATTCCCAACTCGCCACAACTACAGCAATCGGTCGTTCTGAGGCCAAATCTCTTAAAGTAAGTTGGGAATGGGCCATGTCCCGTTTCAAACATGGTTTCTGGTCTTTGCCACGGAGCTGGAGAAGTCTTGACCATTCGAAGGATGAGGTGGACGTTCCTTCCAGTGTCACCGTTGTCCCATTCATTCTGCCAGAGTTGGGTGGATGATCGACCGACAGACAGACACATGTATTTTCTGTTTTATATTACAAAGTAGCCGCCTTCGGCGACCAGCTGCTCGCCGGGAATACGATTTAAATTGAATCTTGCATCATTTTATATTCATGGTTTTCTTAACAAGGTAATTATAAACTTCAGATTTCGGTATATATTTAACCCATGCTCTATTAATGAACTTGGACCTGTTCTGTTCATTATCTATATAAATGTCTCTATAGTAGCCTAATAACTGACCACGTCATGTAACCTCTAATTCCATGTTGTCAGGACTATTTTCACTGTTTTATTCCTCTTGTCAAATATGAATTTGATTTCAACATTAAAATGACGCAGCACATTTTATGGCCAGCGGCATGTTAGCTGGATTAAAACATGCTCAGAAAAGAATGAAAACATAGCAACCATAACCATTCAGCTCAATGGGATATATTTATTAATGTAAGGAAAGTAATATCTCGGAGAGCTTGGTTTACAGATTTCACAAAAATCTTGTTGAAATAAAATATGAAAGCAAAATGTATTAGGATATTATCTCGGACTACAGCGATGAAAGAGAAATATGCAATTCAATATTTGTTTAAACAATGAAAACGGTTTGAGTTACGTTGGAACAATGGAAAGTATTGTTGTAAATTATACCAAAAAATATTTTTAAAAAGTTATTAAAATTCGAGAAAATATTGTACGGCAATTTAATTGATATCATTGGAAAGGTAATACTTTTGCACTTTCAGATGGTGTAAAAAGTATCTGTAAAATTCTAATTAAAATTTCAAAAAATGGGCTCCTAGGTGCACATTCCCACCCTCCAAACTATGTTTGTGCCAAATTCCGTAGCTCTAGGTCTAGCGGTCTGACATGTAGATCGCCAACACACCCACCCACAGATACAGACACACACATTATCCTTTATTATTAGTAGAGATATCGACACCATTTCCTCTTTTTTACATTTAAACGAGGTGTTAAGACCACTGAAGCTAATCGTGAGATTTGTTCTTTGTATGGAGAAGGAGCAATGCCTCAACGTACTGCCCGTCGTTTATTTTTGCATCCCGAAAAAATGAAGAGTTATTGAACCAATTTCTTCATGAAACGACAGAAATAATTAAAAAAAAATTTAAAATTTAAAATAAATTTCAAAAACGCTTATGAGTTATTACTCATCCCAATAACAGTGTTATAATAGTGTGCAATTCAAGTATATGAAAGCTTCTTATGTCTCTTTCGCGTTCATTAGTTTCGCAGTGAAACCACACATTGAGCATTTATTTTACTGCGCATGAGCGAACAAAGCGTAGTTTTTCTTTCATAAATTAAAAGCCAGATATATAGGCCAACTTATATAAAAATTCCAGTTCAATATCGTTAGTATTCACAAAGATATCGGCATTACAAGAGCTAAATTACTTTTGATCTGTAAGAGAAACAAAATGATGAGGGTTCTTGCGTAAATTGATATTTTTTAAATTTGAATCTTCGAAAGTAATATTGAATTTTATGGAGGTTGAACATCCTGAATAATCACATATACTTATAAATTAAATACATTATTTAAATTGCATTTCGATGATAAATTATTCGAAGGAAAAATAGCTCGTTACCGTTCATTGGTTTCACTGTGAAACCACAAATTTATTGAAAATAAAAAAAAATGCTAAATTTTTTTCCTTTACATATTTATGATCAGCTACATGTCTTATATTCATTTTTGAAATACATTTAGTAATTTTCAAAACGAAGCATCTAGTGAATTTGAAAGGGATAATAAGGTTTTGAAATAACACAAAAGGTTTATCCATAGCAAGCTATTCAGCTTCATGCTAAATCGTAAGATAAGCATTATTTTGAGATAAAAAAAAGAAATTTTTGATATTTAGTAAATATTCCATCATCTATTAATAAAAAGCCCTTTCTTTTGAAAATATATTTTGAATTTAATTCTAAAGAGTATCAGAAAAAGACGTTGCGAATAAAGAGTTTCCTGAACTTTGGTAGAATGCAGTATCAAAGAATGTTTCCCAGACTATGCTTTTGTAAGTTGAAAGAATATAATAAGAAAGTGAATAAAACCGATAACCAAGTACATATATTGTATTATGTTGATAAAGCATACGCCGGTTAATGCAACTTAATATTTCTAACCTTTAAAAAAATAATATTTTTTTTTTACTAAAAATGGAAGTGGGTAATGCAGTATAGCCAGTGCATCAGTATAGAATGCGGTTTTAAACTTTCCCTAAAGAAACTATAATATCTGAAATTGAAAGGCTGTGTTTTCTCAGATAGGAGAAATCTTTAAAATAAATATTAAACAGAAACTATTCTTATATTTCTTAAGTCAATAAAATATATCATTAAAATCTTTCATACTCGTAAAAAATGAACTTAATAGTTTTAAGAAACACTGATGTCCCTAGTAATTTCCCTATCTCTTCTTAGCTACGCGATTCTATGAATAAAGTACACAGTGAGTATATATATGCTCGGTAAAGTTCAATTTAAATATTTGGTCGAGATAACGGAAGTAAAAAACTAAACAAATTTTCTTATTATTTAAAGGTTGGGAGGAACTTGACTTTATCTTTTATCTAGCCTTTAATAAGGATTACTTTGTTTTTTCAACACTTACAGTTTCCAAAAGAATAGAATATATATATATTCATTTCATTCGTTTTTTTCCCTCTGCAGCAATGTACAGGTGAATAGTTTGCGTGCTTCTAGCCTGCGAGATTCTTTTGCTTTCTATAGAGATAGGGGATAATTTGCATTTTGTTGGAGGTAATCAGACGATGGGATAGAGAGCAGCCAGATAATGAACGCATTTTATAGGAAAAGGATAAAGAAATGATAATAACAATAAATGCCAAAGAGCGGAGATGCGGATTAATTTTCTTCGGTGTTTCTAAAGTTATTAATTTCTGACTTCTTAGTTTATTTTTAAAACTAATGTTTCTTTTCCTTTAATATGGTAAAATTAGTTTTAATTTAAAATTATAATTGGCTTCACATCTAGGTCTATGTGTTCCAATTAAAAATATGACACATTTTAGCTATATTACGATATATTTGTAGTAATTAATCCTATGGACGGCACATTGTGTTTAAGTGCCTTTTATTTACAAGCGCAGTTTTAATTCAAGTTTAGGTTTAGTTTAGTTAGATTAACGTCCCGTTTTAAGCTGAGGATGACACCTGAGCCGGCACCCCCACTCCAATTTTCCTTGACAAATTTAACGTACACCAGGTCGGTATACTCGGCGAACCTTCCGTGGAATCGGGTCTCGTACACGCGACCTTCTGTCCTATACCCTATTAGCACAAGATATTTTACGATATCCCCACGATGTTGTTACGATATTCTGAATGCCGCAAAACATCGTAAAGATATCGTATGAATATTGTAGAACAACTGGTGCTAATACGGTAGCCTGGACTCTGCCACCAGGCCACCGGAGGGAGGTCACCACAAGCCGGATTATCTTAACAAATAAATGGGCTCGGATGTTCAGCTTTATTTTAAAGGCATACATCATCAACTCTCCGTTGTTTCCCCTCCAGACTGTGGAAGGCCTTACACGTTCTTGGGTAAGCTGAGTCGGGACGGGTTGTAAGTAAATAAACAAACAAACTCTCCGTTAGTCGTAATATGTAATAGATACGCATGCAATCAGCATCTATTATCTGTGTTGACCCATTATGATTTGAATTTATGTTACAGAATTATCATTTTTATTGTCATCAGGACTCATTATTATAGTTATAGAGGAAAAGGCATCAAAAATGGATAAGCATATCATAGAACTGATTTTATGTCCGCGAGATACATTGCCACTATTTAAAGGTGAAAATAATTTCGACTAACGGAGGATTAAAAGAACAACCATTATTTAAAATATTTCATTAAGTTCATTTAAATACTTTTTATTTGGATAACTTTTATTTTTAATGTCGATTAGAGTTTCATTCGTGCGTTTCTATGTAACATACCTTTTGTTTTCTTGCGGACACAAATATGCGCAGATCCTAGAATGTTTAGAGCGTATTGTTACGACCTAAAAAGAATGGAGAATTGAAAAATTGTCAGTAGATGATCAAAATGCATATCGGCAGATTAACCAAATCTGGAAATTTTACACCCCTTTTCCTGGATTTCTATAAAACTGGAAAGTTTTCAACAGAAGAAAATAAATTCAAGCTCACCATTTGTTTCCGTTATCTGTCAGAGTTTAGGTATCAGTTTCATCCACACAAACAATTGATGAAGCGAAAACTAGGGGTTCGGTCAGCGAACTGGGCAGTGGTTAAAGGCACTTAATCTTTAAAAATAATATAGTGTTATCATTTATTTATTGTTCGTATTGCATAGCTCTATATTTGGGGCAAGAAAGTTCAGAATTTTTGTCATGAACTGTTTTCCTCTAGAGTTTTCATTTACAAAATGAAAATGCAGTTTCATTTTTTACACACTAGCATTTAACTTGTTTCATTTTTCTGAAAAAGGAATTTTATAACATATTTTTAACTGACTTCTTGATGTGCTAGAGTTTTGAAATTTTGTGCACTTCTATATTCTCGAGGACAATATGCTGCTTCATATTTTAAGAAATTAATTATTAGTTAATCGCTTAATTTAACTATATTTTGACTTTTGGTAGTGAGCTTGAGAAAGTATTTATTTCAAGATTCCATAATATTTATAAGAATGAATAATAGATTAAAGAGTAAAAAGTAAGAAACATTATTTTTAAAATTCAAATTTTAAGTTCATTAATAAAAATATTTTTTTAGAATTGTTTTTTTTTATTAATACTTTTTATAACATTGAACTATTTCAAAATTTATTTTTTTAGGAATTCCTTTGGTGAAATGACTTAAATATCATTTTTTCTTACCAAATGTTCCATTTTAAGCTTAAAGAAATAAACAACTTATGTACTTATTTCTTATTTAGTCAAAAACGCAAGCTTTTGAAATTTTGCGCGTCTAAAAAGTAGAACTTACGTTTCATATTTTTCATATCTTATTCGAAATCTCACGTCAGCGCTTGACGGGTCTGAAACAGCAAAAAGAATTCAAATATTAAATGCGACTGTTTGAAATTTCTTCCTAGAAAAGAAAGTGAAGGGGAAAAAAATCCCCCTGCTTAACCTTACTTGAAGGTTAGGGCAAAGGCTTTAGCATTAGGTTATATTGCAGCGTCGAATGTCTGGAATTTCTTTTCATTCTCAGTGCATTTTCTTTCTTTCTTTTTTCGGACTAGATCTAACATTCTTGACCTAGAGGGAAATTTTTTAATAAGGCTTTAGCGCAATGTTTTATTAAATGAATATAAAATTATGCTTATATTTATTTTTGAGGCTTAAGCTCTTTAGGTATGCTTTGAAGAAACTATTTTATTTATTGGATATTTTTATTGATGTCATTGGACAAATTGGAGATAAAAAATAATAAATTCAAACAAAATACAAGATGCTATGTAAATTTAAAAAGTGGACTCGAATTGCAGAAGTTAATTTTTTTTTATATGTTACATACATTTTTAAATTTATTTCTACTTTTATAGAAAAAAAATCACATTTTTGGGCATCAAATTTTGTTACTATATATCATTAATAAAAAAAATGAAGACGTCGAATATCCTTTTGAAATTTAAATTTAATCCTAATTTTTCTTTACAATAACCATTCATAATTCAGAACATTCTTTAAGAAATTGGACGTTTTTCAAATAAGATGTTCCTTTATTTCTTCCTTCTCCAGAAATCTAATAGCTTAATTATGTTTCTCATAGCTGATATAGAACATATTTGGATTTAACAGTTGTTTACCTCGATTCACTGTCCACAGGCTTCCTAAAATACTGTTAAGATACTATCCCTATAAACGGCTACTTTTGTAAAGGCTTTTACCTGCTTATTTTAGTACACGAGAAATCTTTGGGCTAGAAGTTCTTTCTGGATATGAGTGCCAAAATAAATGGCTATGAAATATATACTGGATAGGACCCACTTTTCTTTAAACGGTACAGTTTAATTGTCGTATCTCAGCTATAGAAAATCCACACGAGTGTCTACAAAATCCATTACAATCTTCCTAGGTTTTAGTCTGATGTTGCTTTTTATAGTGATACGGTGCGCAACATTTATTTTTGGACCGTTTTATCCGAAGAGCTCAGCCTTTCAGGTAATACGACCTGTTTTGTCACTAGGCAACGTTACTTATTCTAGTTGGAGAATTCCATTATTAAGCATCTGTAGGAATTTTCATAGTGTTAAAGCAATCGTGTTTATGCAGGATAGTGCTCTTTCGCACATAGCCGATTGTGTGATTTTCTGAGGTTTCGGTCTGATGTGGCTTTTTATACGAATAGAGAGCGCTACATTTATTTTTGGACCATTTTACCCGAATATCTCAGCCTTTCTGGTACTGTGACGGGTTTTGTCACTGGGCAACGTTGCGCATTCTAATTGTAGAATTCCATTATTAAGCATCTGTAGGCATAGTGTTAAAGTAATCGTGATTATTCAGGTTAGTGCTCCTTCGCATATAGCCGATTGTGTGGAAAAAGTCATAAGGAGACAATTTTCTAAGACAGGATCCTCAGTCGTCATTTTCCTACGGCTTGGCCTTCTCGATATCCAGATTTGAATTCTTGAATATTTTTTATCCACCGTGATCCCGTAAGATCTCTGCCAGATTTAAAAAAAAGTACAGCACGCCATATGCTTAACATCCAACGCACGCAATGCAATCATGCATTGAGCAACCTGTGTTAAGATTTCAGATGGTAGCACACAATGGTGGCCATCATACTGAATAGATTTTGTTTTCATTAAATTGATAAATTTTGAAACTATATCGTGGTTTCAATATAAAATGGAGTTGTTCTTTGTGGATATTTATATGAATACGAAAATCAGACATTGAATTTTCACTTCAGCAATTTTTTGATATTTCAGAATTCAAAATTATGAGCTATACTAAAATTAATGGATATTTTTCCACACTGAAAACTATGAAAATGAATTTAAAGTGAAGAATATTTTGAAAACTAGTTCATTAAAACCCTATTCCTAAAAAGCACAAGATATCCTAAAATATTGTTACCAAAATTTGAGGGTACTTTTCGAATATTGAAAAAAACTTTATAATGTACTTTCGCTTCCTTGTAAGTGCAATTTAAAATGTTGAAGTTATCGTTGTTATATCTTTATATGGATACATTTTATTTTCGAAATGGGAAATAAATAATTCTATCAGAAATTGACTGTTACTTCATTTATAGTAATTGATTTATTATCTTTCCTAAATGACACTTAAAGAAAGCAGCGCTGTTAAATTTTTCATCCTTGCTTGTTAGTCTGCTTATCTTCAAAAATTTTCCTACTCATTTTTTATTAAATTCTTTAATCAGTTTTGTCAAAACAACTCTTTTCTTGATAAATATTCTTTTTTTATACTTCAAAAATATCCAATTTTCCTTTCCTTTTTTTATTTCCAAAATTGTTTTCAAAGTTTTGGCATTTCTGTCAGGTTACGGCACAAAGCCAAATATTACTAAGAACCGAAAAATATGATACTAATCTTTCTTATAAAATGTTTTTGCTTCACTTTGCTGCATTCGCCAGTTCCATTTTAAAATTATCTTATAATACATAACGCAGAAGAAAAATATTGAGAAAGCATAGAAAAAAAAATCAGTAGCAAGTTTTCGTAATTTCTTCAAACATATCCATCAAATAAATGTTTTCTTTTGCGGCACTTTTCATCATTCAGTCAACTAGCATTCCTCGAACAGCTTTTTTTGTACTTTGTACTTTCTTCTTACGTAACAGAAAATCGCATTTTCAATCCAACTTCGTGAAAACCTAATTTATATGTTGTCGTTAAAAAAAGCTGCTGAAGCAAGATAAGGTGGAAGCCAGAGAAATTTCTTTGTATGCTTTTCTGTATAGATGTATGTTTACCACTCCCTTCCCATGGACCAAACTAAATGCAGCGGCATGAATATTTATGCGGTCACTGTGCATGTTAAAAAACTGTAAGAAAATTAAAAATGATCTTTTTCTGTGCGTTGGGTATCTTTTATTTCCACTTTTTCGCGTCGTCCTATTCCGAGCTGATTCAATTTTCCCCGAAATTAGTGAAGAGCAAAATTTTATAGCTAATGTGTTTTGTCTCTTCTTTACTGAAGTTGGTGGTCCGTTGGAAGATTAAAAATGATCTATGTTAATAAATATGAAGTTCTTTAAAGAGATCCTTATAAGTGATTTGTGTTTTGAAGCGATTCCAAAACTATGTGCTAATACAGTGTTAGAATTTTCTTTACATGTTTTGGAATTTTCTTTATTCTGTTAGGAGAAAATAAATTTTAAATGGAATTTTGCTCCTGCTCGGTTAACAGAGACCTCGGTTGATAGAGGCCGGACAATAGAGGTTCTACTGTAATAATATAAAAATCACCAACCCACGAATGAAATTTAAAAAATATTTAAAATACTCTATTGTATAGTTAAAAAGGCCGCCCGTCGGGCCCCGTCGGAAAAATTTTTGTTCGGGGTATTTTGTATTCAACTAGTTGATAAATAAAAAAAATGTGAGACCAATTTCATTACACTCGTCCCCCCGAACAGCTGGTCGTGCCTCCTGTCGGGCAGACCGTGCCCTCCCGTCGGGGAAATTCTAACGCTACTCCTGGAAAAGTGATCGGTAAGTATGCCTCTTAATTCCCTTTTGTATTTTCTGTTTAATGTTCTGTTTAATTTTTTATTTCCTTTGTAAACTTTTTTGGATCCCTCCTCGTAATAATATTTTTGATTTCTAATAATAAATGTTCTAATTCGTACAGAATCTATATTTTTAATGTTATTTGAAAATATTAAATATTCTTGCTCGCTTTAGTAATATTCCTACTCCAAGAATAAATATTTTAACTCCTCTCTACTCTGAATTTCTTAGTTTAATAAATTTTTTCTCAAAAATATAGATCTCAAAACAAAAGCCTAAAAGCGGGAGGTTCTGAAAGAAGTATTTTAAGTAAATTGGAATTTTAATCATATTTATAAGATATTTTAACTTTTAAAGGATGCCTAGGAATTTTTTTCTTAAGATATTCATTATATTTTAATTTCTTTATAATATTGCTTGATTTTCGATAAAAAAATATTATTTTCTACTTTCCACTACATTAATAAAGGGCTATTTAACTTTTGTCTTTATTTTCTATTTTTTTTAGCTTTTAATATAAATACTCTCATAATTCATGAATATTTTCTATGCTTTTTGAAATACTTTCACAATTCATGATCATAAATATTATGAAATCTAAAAATTAATATATCTTAGATTGATTTCTAGATGGCGCCACATGCATAATATCAATGTTTTTTTAAAAAAATAATATATTAATGGATAATTATAAGCTCTGAGAATTAAAATATTAGATTTCATTGGGAACTAATGACTATACAAAATTTCAGGACTCTAGTACATCAGGAAATGAGTGAAAAATCAATTACAAAATTCCGCCCTTAGAAAGATGGAACATTTCAAGTTA
>BGPR01000370.1:653510-673108 GCA_013235015.1 Araneus ventricosus
ATTCCCAACAACTGAAGATGTGAGGCCATTTCAAAAAGCGGGGTTTATTAAAGTAGTAACAAAGGTAGGAAAAAAGGCCAACATCAATTCTTACAGATACGCCTGTAAAAAATGCTTTACAAGTAGAAAAGGAGAAATCATTAAAGAGAAAATTAGCCTCGGCCTGTCATATAAAGTCCCAGTCAGTAAACTCCATTAGAAAACTTTATGATAATGAAAAAAAAACAGTGTGGATAAAAAATTTTAAAATAAGAAATTCTGTTGTTCTGAAAGCAAATTTGGGTAATGTTAAGCTTAAAAAGACAAAAAAAAAAATCAATAAAACTTTTGACTCTAATGAAGAGCATGATGATGAAAATTGTCTGTGTATTTACTGTTTAAAGCCATACGAAGATTCAAGACCTGATGAACAGTGGGTAGAATGTACCGGGTGTAACAGATGGGCTCATGAGGACCACAGGTAATTCAAAACTTTATTTGCATAAATTGTGAGAGCGAGTTTGAACGAGATGAGTATTCACCATTAATGTTTGTAATCTTATGTGCGCTTTTTGAAATAAACTAGGTTTCTTTGGATTTAATTTGTTCTATTTTAATCACAATAAGCCTTATATTTAATCATTTTCAGTGGCGTGAAAATGTGCTCCAGACATTGTGTAATCTCGCCCCTGTCAAGGAGCATAATATAACTAGGGAAAAGATAATAGCGAAGGAAAATAATATAACTAAAAATATAATAATTTAAGGAGCTTAAAATATGCACCAATTACTGAAAGCCTAACTAATTAATTGGTAATGAAAACGAGAGAATTATTATAACGATTAAAAATAGAAAAATATAAGTTTAAAAAGTGCGTAAATCTGCCCCGGTGCCCCTACAATTTATATTTTGTTCTCTATTTATATTGGATGCAATTTGATTTACTTTCACCTTTGTCTTACCAACCCTTAGTTGCATTCTCTTTTAAAATGGAACAAAGCATGTTGTAAACACTTGACGTCATTTGTATTTCAGCTTTATCGTGTTTTTATTTTGTAACGTTTAAGTTGGTAACAATTTGTTCTATATCTGCGCGCGACTATTTTGTTTAAATGAAAATGTTTTAATTTAGTCAGCTCTTTCCTTTGTATTCGATCAGTATATTTGATTTGTGAGCAATCAAAATTACTTCTAGATCCAGGGGCTCAAGTAGTTTTTTCGCATTATACTGTAATAAATTTATTTTGTATTGTTTAATTACGAGTAGTTTCTGTGATTCTACAAACATATCTTACGTCTTTTTTTCTTATTATAGGAGTCCACTGAACTCTGATTATGTCTCTGTATAAACTTTGTTTCGTATAAAAATATTTAATATTTTTATTATTATATAAATAATCTAAAAATTTAAGGGCCATTTTGGCCTAGTGGTAAGGTCTCGGCTTTGGGGCCGGAAGGCTCCAGGTTCGAAACCCGATTCCACTGAAGATTCGTCTATAATGGGCTTGTTGCACGTTAAATCATACGTAAAGGGCCAAAAGTCCTCCCGCCGGTGTGGTGGAAAAGTACCCACACTCGCCCGGCCTACACAAGAAAGGCTAAAGGCCAGGAGAGGACCGAAAGTTTGGTGAGGAGAGTGCCAGCTTAGGTGTCATCTCGTCATTTGACCGAGGTTCAAAATTGAGAAGTCCGTTCTAAGATAGCCCTCGTGTTGCTTCAAAACGGGGCGTTAATGTAACTAAACTAAACTGACTATTTAATAGTAAAATAATAAATAAAGTAAAAAATACTGAAACAGATTTTGTTTTCAAAATAACGTCAGCAAATTGAACTGTGCTTTCTTTTATTATGTGCCTGCTATTTTGAAAGAAAAAAATTATTTGGTTGATTACTGATTGGTAAATACAATTTTTAAAGATTTTCAGACCATGATATATTTGGGGTTTATTTTTTGGTAGTATATACTTTTCTGACATGTAATATTACAGCTTTATGACATGTAATAATACAGTAATATATACCTATTTGGCCAGCGTGACATTCAATATGAAATCGGAATGCAGAACATATTTCGAGCTATATTGAACATATTTTGTACGCAGTTGGTAGAGAGCGAAATTTCCTAGTTCCATTTTCCCGCATGAATAACTTTAAAAAAAACAAACAGAGTTTCATCCTTGCAAGCTTGTAAAATACATGAACTGAAAGTTTTTAGGAAATGCTACTCAAACAGAAAGAATAAATAAATATATACGCAGGGCACAAGTAAGGAATAAGAAAAATTTAAAATTCAGTGAATCTGAGCGAAATGAAAATCTTTTAAAATTTGCTTTGAATTATAAATAAGAAATGCTTATGCTATGAGCAAAAGAATTGGTAATTCTGACGAGAATCCTCAGCTGTCGTTAGTTTTTAGTTTAAAAGTTTACAGACGATGCAATGTTTTCCCCAAACACCTCCGAGAAATGAAATTGCATTTCAGATAGCATGCATTCTCTCTTGAAATATTTTTATACGTTACTCAACCCTATTTCAGATTTCTTTCACTTTTTAAATCAATTAAATTTCAAATCCGGATACCATCTTAGATATTATTTCTTTAAATCCGATTTGCTTTGTACGATATTTCGCCTCTATTTTCTAACAGGATATACTTTTTGTTCTTTAGAATAGCTTTGAAATTTTTTTTATTTGATCCATTTTCTTATTTGAAATTACTCCTCCATTTTTGCCGGCAAAATAAGACGGTATATGTTTTTGGCTCTCTTTTTTCTTCTTCTCAAGTTAATGTTAAATCTTAACGCGATGTCGTCTTTCTTATAAAGAAGATTTCAATTCCCCACTAATTCAGCTTAACTTGCTTATTTGGGGAATGTTATGTTAGTAGTGACACAATCAACTCAAATTAAATACTCGATTTGAGATTTTTTTACAACTTCCTTTGAAAATTTCGTGAAAAAACATTGTAATATCAATAAGGGTAAGAAAATAGTCGATTTCAAAGCTTATCTCTTATATGTGCTTTACAGGGTGTTTCAAAAAGGTATTGCCACAATGTAAGATTAGTTCAAGCATTCAGAAACAAGTCATTTTCGCAATAGAACATGGGGTCGGAAGTGCAAAGGGGTTCTTTATCAGTGAATTAAATAAAAGAAAAGGACACATAAGATGAAATGTGCAACACTAATTGGGTGGAATACAAAAATCCAAAATATCTGTCCTCTCCTGAATAAAAATACTAATAAAGGAAATTTTATTTTCGGAAGAGTTAAAAATACAAAAATTATAGCAGGCAGCGAAAAGAAGTAAGAATCCGGTGGATGACTTCATCAGAGGCCTTTCATCCATGCAGATTCAAAACTGGAATAGGTTATCTGTAGAGGAAAAAGCTTTAAGGTCTAATGATTTATTATCCTCCAAGGCCTGAACCCATTTCGGAATGTATTAGATAGAAAAACATTTACCCACAAAGAAGAAATTGAAAACAGTCTTTTAAACAAAGTATGAAAAGAAGGGCTTAAAATCTTATCTCTTATAAAAGTTGCGGAACAAAAGAAAGAGAGGATACTGTTCGTTACAAACACGTTACAAAGTAAACAATGTAAATAGATGCACGCACCTACATCCATCTAGAGAGGGAAACACTATTATAAACTTGAAAATTTTTTTGTAGATTTTTTTATAATGATTTTTTTAAGGTTTTATATTTTAATTTTAAAATTTTTTTTTTTGTTGTTTTTATGCATTTTTAGAATTTTTATTTTCATTTTTTTGTTTTATTAGTCAGACAAAATTGCAAGTGAGCCCCTAAAAATGTTAGATGTTTTGGAATGAGCACCAAAGTCACTTCCAGTGCAATGGAGAAAATTGAGAGGTGAAAAAATTAATTAAAACCTGAGAGATTAAAAATATTTTAATTCTTAATTATAAATAATGAAATCTCTACTGACACAGTTAGGGTGCTGCTCCAAAACGAAAATCATTAATAAGAATCTTTCTACAGAACTTCATATTTATTAGCATTGATCTTCATCTTTCAGTAGACCACCAACGGCGACAAAATTGTGGTCACAACTCATTTCAGAAAAATTTGAATCAACCGAGTGTAGGAGGAGGTGAAAAAAAAGGAAGAAAAATTGCCCTTTATATGGAAAGAGGATAAAGAGCAGAGAAATGAAAAAGAAACTGTAATGTTTTTAAATTTCAAGCGTGTTTTTAATATGCACAGTGAGCACATAAATATTCATGGAGCTGCATTTAGAGTGGTTTGTGGGAAGGGATTGGTAAACACGCATCAATACAGAAAGCGCACAAATAAATTGCGCTGATTTCCACGATATCTCGCTTCAGAAGTTTTTTTGACGATAACATATAAATTAGGGTTTTACGGTGTTGGATTGAAAATGCGATTTTCTATAACATCAGAAGAAAAACATAAAGTACGAAGAACTACTGAGGAATGCTTGTTCGTAGAATGATGAAAAGCGCCACAGACGAGAACGTTTATTTGATGGATATGTTTGAAGAAATTATAAAAACTTGTTACTGTTTTTTTCCACTTTTTAATTCTTTTTCTTGCGTTATACATTCCGTAAGAATTTCAAAGTGGAATTGAAAAAATGCTGCAATAAAAGCGGTAAAAGATAAGTAAGAAAATAAATCATATATTTTTCTCTGTTCTCATTAAAACTTGGTAGTACGACAGCACCTGACAGATATGCAAAAAACTTTCAGTAAGTTTTGGGAATTAAAAAAAATAACATGAGGAATTTTCTGGAGAGAGAGAAAAAGCCGTTGTTTTCCCGAAAAAGTCTATTTTGAAAGAAAATCTCTAAAGAAGTTATTGAAATTTGAGCATAAAAAATTTTGACTTTTAAGTAGTTGACTAACTAAAGTTTTTAAGAAGTTGTCTTCAAGCCTAGAAAAAAATTTACAATTCTACTTTCCTTAATTTTCATTTATGAAAATTAATTAATCACTCCTAATGAAGTAACAGTCAATTAAGGGAAGAGTAATAGTCAATTAGTTGGGGTATGCTGTGGTGCTTAGTTAAGTAGTAATAGTAACTGAGAAGTAATAGTCAACTGCAAGAGGATAATTTATTTTTAATTTTGGAAATTAAAAAGTATCCATAAATTGGCATCTCATCTTTAAATTGGTTTCTCATCTTTGTTTAACCCCACCATTTGAAAATACATTTATGAGGAAGAAGAGTTTAAAGAAAGAGTTTTTAATATGTTCAACTATAATTATTTTACTCTAGAAAGTATCGTTTTTCTTAAAAGAAATTAAATTAAAACGGAAAGTCCAGAACATGTTCCTTCTCTGCTTTTGAGACTGGTGTTATGTATGACAGAAAACTACGAGAAAACACTCAGTTCGAAAAAAAAGATGAAAAAGTTAGTTGTTCGTGTAAGTGTGTGTGTGCTTGAAGGAGGTAAACAAGTCGAGTTCTTTTGTAATATATGTTTTAAAATGGAACAAGTAAAGATTCTGTTTTTTTGTGTATTCTACTGAAATAACTTAATTGCAGCCAAAGCGAAACTTTTGAAAAGTTGAGATGAAATTGTGCTCACTTAATTGGCTTTTAAAAAACCAGCTACATTTGAAATTTGCATCAACATTTGTTCCTGGACACTTGCTAAAACATTCAGAAGTGAATGTTTTAGCAGCATGCAATCGTATTGGTAATAAATGCAGGAAGGTTAAGAAATCTCCAGCAATTCTCTCAACATCTGATGTCCGTTGTTGTATTGAATGTTGTTTCTGTTTGGCATAATTAATTTGTTATATTACTTTCTTTTATTCAATTGGTTACCTTCAGTCAAATTTTATGCACTTACGAATCTACTATCCGTAAAAAAAATCAAGGCATCATTACAGAAAGACTAAATTCAAGATGAAAGGCATGGTTAAAAAATCGGTTGGTTGTATGAATTAAACCACTATCTATAAATTGTGTCAAATTTTATAAAATATATATCTAATCTCTTGTCATCGCTCCTACTACAAAAAAGAGTAAACATGATTTCCGGGAGAATTTTCCAATGGAAATGATCGTTCACGTAACGCTTGTTGGAAAATTTCTTCACTGCCAGTCGAATGACAGATAAGTACCATGAATAATTGCACACTGAATTTACCTGGTCAACTCTCTACACAAAAGAAAAGAAAAATGTTAGACGCAAAGTAGGCTGGATTATGGAATTAGCAGCTGGGTTAGTTTAGTTTAGTTATATTAACGCCCTGTTTTGAAGTAACACAAGGGCTATTTTTGGGGCAGACTTCGTAATTTTGAACCGCGGTCAAATGACGAGGACGACACCCGAGCTGGAATCCCGCACCACACTAGTGGGAGGACTTTTGGTCCCTTGTGTATGATTTAACATCCAACAGGTCCAATACACGACGGATCTTAAGTGGAATTGGGTTTCAAAGCTGGAATCCTACAGCCTCGAAGCTGAGAACTTAACACTAGGCCACTGCGGCCCCAATTAGCAGATGGGCAACTCAGGATGAGTACCGGAACTTCTGAAAGCCCGTTATCTAAAAAGCCATATTGAAAATATGCATTATCTACACTGCTCCTTTATTTCTATCTCCTACTTTGGAAGACGCAAGATCTTGCTTTTAGCTTTCAAAACAAACATTTTTTTGCTTCATTAACCTTCAAAAAATTTAATCAGGACAAAAAACAAAAAATTTAAGGACAGTTTGAAGGAAGAAAAGCAGTTTGAAAGTTTGTACTAAATCCTTTAATGTGCCCCCCCCCCCAAAAAAAAAGAAACCTTGATAAAGATTTTTTTAAATGAGCAAGTTTTATGCATGAAGTGAAATCCAATGCAAAATGCAATAAAAATGCACTATTATTTCTTAAAGAATGTGTGAAAAACTGAATCTTACTTTTTTTAGTGTTTAATCTTTTGAGGATGCTTTAATTTTCCACAGAACCTAAATTCTTTAGTGATATAGAAAAAAAAGGGATAAGATAAAATAATATCCTTTATATAAAAAAGTGCGCTTTTGTGAGTTAGTTTTTGAATTTAAATTAACTCGTAACTAATCTATGAATTTATTAAGGTTTTTAAAACGCAATAACGGCAGTTGATGCCCTGTTACATCTAAGTGAATGCTGGTAAGTTAATGCTTGGTATGGAAAAATACGACCAGCTTGAAAGAGAAAGTTATAATTGTCTTGCCCTTCCTATTGTTAATAATCTATATATCAAAGGACAGATTTGACACAAAAACTTGCTAATTATTATAAAAATAATTTCTTCTGCCCACAGTTTGAATTCTTAAAGAAATTGTGGCGTTCCACTTCCCTACGCAGAGTGGCCGCCTAGTGAAAATCACAGTTTCAATCTAAGAGGAAGAAGGGGACTGAATATGCAAATTAATGACGTAAGGACCCGTATGAAAGCGCCTTCATTTCCAATGAAGTTGCTCAGCTCTGTTCTACTTAACTGTTTTGTTTCATAACACTGACAACGGCAGTAATGTATCGGTTGGCATGCCAATCTTACAATTGTGTACATGTTCCAGTTTTCGTTTTTCTTTAGATTTGCTTGTTTAATGTTTTATTAAAGTTTTTAATTATTAATGGAGTCAGTTTTTATGGAGTCATATGCAGTGTCACACCTAATGGTAACCCGCACACATCAAGTGGTAATTAGTGCCCTTCAAAATAACTAAATGAAAAAATGTTTTTGTTGATAGCGAAGTTACACTTGAATTTAAAATGAGTAATCGACGTTTGCTTTTCGTTTGCTATGTATAACATTAATAACATGATTTGATTGCCAAAAATTAAGGCATATTTTATTAAGTGGTATGAAAAAAATTTGAAAATACATGTAACCTTTGAACATAGAATTATAGTGAATGCAATTCGCCTTCATTTTTGAAATTAGTTACTTTTCTATGTGATGCGGCAGCGGTGGTCTAGTGGTAAGGTCCCGGCTTCGGGGCTGGACGGTTCCAGGTCCGAAACCCGGCTTTACTGAAGATTCGCCGTTTATCTGAGTCTGTTGCACGTTAAATTATACATAGTGGGTCAACGTCCCCCACTTGTGTGGTGTGCCATCTCAGGTGTCGTCCTTGTCATTTGATTGCTGTTCAAAATTACATGATCTTCCCAAAATAGTCCTCGTGTTGCCTCAAAACGGGGCGTTAATATAACTAATCTAAACTTCTTATATTGTTTCCATATTCCAATAAAACAAGTACTATAAGCGCAATCAAAGTTTCATTATAAAACGACAAAAGCAAAATATTTATATACTTATATCTCATAAAGTAATTTAAGCAAAATTTTATATCCTTATAACACAACTTTTAACTAGAACATTATTAACAATTTTCCATTGTGGTTCAAAAATGTTAGATCTTCACAGAAACAAAGGAACGCATTTTTTATAGTAAGAAGAATGAAAGACATGAAGTATAATTCCAAGCATTTGAATATGCAATAGAATCTAATGCTAAATCCTTTGCTCTGACTTTCGATTATAAAAAGACTTTTTTCATTTTCTTTATATGAATGAAATTTCAAACAATCGCATTTCATGTTTGAATTCATTTTTGTTGTTACATTTCTGTCAGGCGCTAACTTAGAATTTCGAATAAGAAACGAAAAATATGAAGCGTAACTTCAACAATTATGATGCGCAAAATTTCATACTCTTGATTTTTTAAAGAAAGCTTGATTGCAAAAAAGTAAGTTTTTCATTTTAAAAATTAAAAACTGAAGTTTTGTGATAAACAAAAATATCTTATAAGTCATTTCCTCTATGGATTTTCTTAAAAATATAGGAAAAATCAAAATTTCATTTCAACTTTGTGGCTGGAAAATCTGCAAAAAGTGAACTTATGACAGAAATTCACTAGTTTTTATTTTATCATGTGCATCGTTGAATAATGCTATAATCAATAAGCTCATGTAGATTGGTAAAGAAACTCTCTTACCGCACAGTTAAATAGTCCTCAGTATGATCCTAATGCATTTTGATTTGCATATTTCAGCAAAATTTCATTTTAAGCAAAGGATAATCGGTGTTCTAACTCTAAATAAAAACTAAAGTTTATAATTTTTATTGTCCGTTCTATACGGTAGCTCATAGCTCCTATACGATGATATGGCAGCTCACAGTTTTCTAGTATATTCTTCCAGCTTGAGTTATCATAGACCAAAGTTCTGATGAATGATAATAGTGAATAGCGCTCCATTTAAAAATTAATTTTTCTCTTAACAACTTTTAAATCGTATGAAGATTCTGGAGAGGTCGGATGTGTTTTGTCGATCCGAATTTCCGAAGTTTTGGTTATTTTTCTAATCTGGAGTTTCGATAATTCACTACAGAGCTTCTAAAATGAAACCCTAAATTATCTTGAATACCAAATTCTATCTAAATAAAATTACTTCCGTAGCTTTGCTTAAAATATATTAAATCGTGGTAATTGCTTTAAAAAGAAGAAACCGCCCCCAAAAACGTTTTGCTTAACTCCAAAATTTAAGTACACTATATCGTTTCTGTTTAAAAATAAATTAATCCTTTTCAAGGGTATGTAAACATGCACTCAATTACTTAATTTTAGAGTTTCTTTAATAAAAACAGTAATTATATGTTTATTGAAAAGTTATCAGTGTAATTGTTTACTAGTGTAAAATTTTTATTGAAATGCGTAGACTTGAATAAAAATGAAATATGTATTTTTAGGTGTAACCAGTTTTGTCACATCATTGGAAAAATCCAATGTTATTGCTTAGTATGCATATTGATACCCGAAATGAATAACTTCCATAAAAATAAGGAACACTTATTCTTATCATCGCCTTACCCTATATTATTATTATTTCTTAATCTTTTTTCCATAAAATACCTTAATTATCAACTAGCTCTCTAACCCAACATCTTATTACCTTCAACGAATTGCAAATATTTCCAGCCCACCATATATGGGCAAAAGAATTTCAGTCTTAATGTTCTCAAAAGCCTGTAAGCTATTTGGGAGATAGAAAACAGCGGATAAAAATAATTCTCTTCTTTTGAAAAGCTTGCGTGCTGAAAAGAAGTTGATACTTATTGAAGGCTAGAAGAGAAGAATAAATTCAGATAAACCAAACTTTTAAATAATAAATAAATTTCTTAGTTTTTGACTTCTATTATTTCCATCAAATCTTCTAAGCCAGTGGTTCCCAACCTTTTTGGTTATGCGAACCACCTGTTATGTAAAAAAATATTTTGTGGCCCACTAACTAAATATCCAAGTAAAAATATACAAACACATATATTTATATAAATATTATATGCACGTATATGTCAGTAAAAGCATACTGTAAAAGGATTAACCCTCTAAGCGTTTAAAACGTATTTTTCCGTTCCTCATATTGAGTTCAAATCAGGTACTCATGTTCGTATGTATAATTTCTTAAACTAACATGGATAAAATATTCTTAAGATTTCAGAGACTTTATTAAACGCAATAAAGATTCAATTGTTCACATTGAAAACAAGTTTTTAAGACTTTAAAGTTAGTACATCAAAATAGCTAACCGCTCAGAGGGTTAAAAATATATTGTTTTATAGAGCAAAAAACGAGTGAAGACCCATTTCAAAAATTAATAAAAAAACTAATAATGTTACAATTTCGGTTTTCTAAAAATGAGAGCTCATTTTAAAAAGTTATTTTTCAGATAGGTAACGCTCCGTTACGGAGGTCTAGGTGGTCGTAAATTATTGGATTCTCCCATTTTTGAGAGCCATTATCTGCGAAACTATTAAAGCTAGAGGAAAAATAAAAACATGTATTTGTAGGGAATTTTACGCTCTTTAATTTGTTTAATCAATTGAAATTCGAAAACTGAATAATTTAGAGATTTTCAAGAAAAACTAAAAAAAGGAAACCAGAAAACACGTACCGGCTTCTCTGTAGCAAATTTAGAACGCCGTAATGGTACGCCACCTATCTGGAAAAACGTTTTTATTTCCTCTCTCATTTAAAAATAACTCGCAGTTGTAATATTATAAGTTTTTTTTATTAATTTTTGAAATGGGTCCAATAATTTATGACCAACTGTATTTACAGCATTTTGCGTATAAGAAAGATATGGCATGTTTGCATCATCACCGCTGAGCACTCCTGCTGGACATAAGGGAAATAGATGTGCCTTTTTTATAGGGAGCGGACGAAAAACCCAGTTGAGTGAAAAATATTGCTTTGGCTGCCCGTTCATTGTCAGACTGGGTGATGGATTGAAATGATGCTCACAGGTGTCAGCTGCTGAGGTGGCCTACTTTGAGGTAGTGATAGTCATTGTGATGCCCAGGGCCAGAAGAGATAATTAAGCATGGCTCCTGTGGCTCGGGGGTGCATAAAAAGTCACCCACAGGGTGAGATAACTCAGAGAAAGAGACGCATAGACGAACTCTTCGTCTCGACTAGACAATTTTTGAGAAAATCTCGCTGCTGTACGAATTGTGAATGAATGTCGTATATGGCAACACCGCCTGGGTTTTCTTTGTACAAAGTCTTTATTATAACCCTTTAAGACCGGACATATTTTCATCCTTAAATTTAATTTTTTCTTAGTTTATAGACTCCCTTGGATCCTACTGGTACTGTAAAAAATAATTTTAAAAATTTAGCATGTCCCTCTAACTCAGGAGCGCGCCCGTACAATCGTGCGGGTTAGGCTTTTTCTGTGTCAACGTGAACCCGTACAATCGTGCAGGTTAGGCTTTTCCTTTGTCAATGTGAACCCGTACGATCATGAGAGTTAGGCATTATCTATGTAAGCTTCTCACAGGTGACATCAGGGTAAAGAAAATAGTATAATTACAAAAATATAATAATTTAAAGTATTTAAAAATATACACTACATGCCTTAAAGTCTAACTAATTAATTGGTAATGAAAATGAAAGAAATACTTTAAAGCCTTAAACAGAAAAATAAAAGTTTAAAAAGTGTGTAAATCTGCCCCGGTCTCCCCTACTATTGATATTCTGGAAACTAGAACAGTCGTTACTTTCCAGCATTTATTAAATACAACTCTCCAGTAAGCAGAAATGCTAGCTAATGTCTAACCCGCACAATTGTGCGGGTTCGGTCTTAAAGGGATATTTCAGATGCGTAACTTATGAATGTAATATTAATACAGAAGCTATATTGATATTAAATACTTTTACTTTAAGATTCGCTGTGGGTATCTGTGAAGGCGCGAATTAACTCCAGTACGTCACAGTGGTTCTTAGGTTGGTATAGCTGGTGTTCACAGTTTTGCTTGTGCTCTAGGGGGTCTTGTTGGATATATATATAAGATCAACAATGACTTTGACACACAACATGTCCCCATATTTGAACTCACAACATGATTTCTTACCGGTTTGACATGGACATGTATGGAAGGGTTCGAAAGACTCAAAACTTCATTCTTTATTGAGGTAGTCTCTGAAGAAATACCTGCATTTAGGACTTCTTTTTTTGGTGTGAAAAATTTCGCCACCCGTTTCCAGCCCGAAAAACTCTGATGGGGACACAAATTTCGAAAAGGAAGAATTGAATAATTCAGATAATTGCCTAAAAATTCAAAAATCCTTAATTAGAAAATTATCATAACGAATTTTAATTCAAAATTATTTTCTTAATTAATTTTGATTATTAATATTAGAGCCTAAAAGGGAAAAAGTCCTTTGGCGAGAAATTTCGTGACTTTGCGCGACGGCATTTGTTATCGAAGTTACAGCCTTAAAATTTATTACATGTAGGATGATAAATGTCGAGGGTACAATTTATTTTTAGAAGAAGTTCTGAGGCTCTTTTCCTTTTCGATGCAGTTGTTTCAAATTTTTTTGCAAAGTTAAAGTAAAGTTCATAACTCAACTAATTTTGTTAAATATTCAAAAAATTCTTTCAGTAATAGAAGTCACTCATTTAAGTCTTGCAAGATAATTATATTTATGCCCAAAAGAATTAACTAATGAAATAATCGTTAATATATTTCATAATTCATGTGGTATTGAAAGTTGCAGGGAATAATAGAATCCCGGCTGTAGCAACCATTTGTGATAATTTTAAGTTTTTAAAATCCAAACTGATACCAAAATTTAGACTTACACCTAGGGGAGTGCTAGGAAAAATGAAGAGGGCTAAAAGGAAAACTCAGTTTTGAAACAATTAAATTTCTTTATTTAACCCTCTGAGCGTTTCACACGTATTTCTACGTCGACCTTGGACTACCTCATAAGCGGGAAACACGCATTTCAACGTGTGGTCAGAGACACGCCGAAAGCGGTCAGCCCGTATATTTACGTCTCTTGTGAACTGTCTCTAAAGTGCGATAAACGTATTTTAACGAATTTCTTCCCCCTTCCTTGGTTTGACATTTTGATTGATTAGCTGGGTAGGGTAGCGGTCGACACAATGAGTGCTGATAAGAATGTACTTACTGCAAATTAGAGATACCACAGGATCCAAGACCCCACACCCCTTTGGCTTGGGGCATTTTAACGCTATCTGCATTGAGGTCTTCTTTCAGAAAGAAGGTCAGTTTTGGATTTTTTTTTCTAGTTGTGTGTGTCCGAATTTGGATTCTGTATAAGTTCGGTTTAATATTTGTCAGCCTGGATTGAAATTGTATTATGTTTCAAGTGTTTTCCCTGTAATACACTTATGTTATATAAGATTTTATTTCAATGCATCAATGTTTTAATCGAATTGTTAAGTAAAATAGATTTTGTGGTCCAATCTCTTTCAATACCCCATTCAAGCATAGAAAAATTTGAGAAGCCGGGGGTGATAAGAAAAGAGGGGGTTGTTTATTTCGTTATATAACACTGAATTGAAAAAAATAAATTTAAGGTTTAGGTGTGATTTTTTAAAACTATAACAGTTTTTTTTTCTAGATGAGTTTTCTATATTATACTACTTAGAATTTCTTTTAAATTCATCAAAATGAAATAAATTCCGAAAAAAAAACAATTATTTTTTCAAATAATTATTATTCAATTTATTTTTTGCTCACTTTGAGCAAACATTGAAACAAATGTTAAAGAAAAGGGATGAAAATTTTATTTTTTATGTTTTAAAATATTGTATTTTTGTTAGAGAAAATTTTGGTTTACATGGAAACGTAAAGAATAATATCAACTAAATTTAACGTTTCAGTGATCTTAACAGACTTTTAGTTATCTTATTAAGAGTCTGATAACATCTGCAGTTTAAGTTTATTTCAATAGTCAGTGAAAATGTTTATTTCTTTTTTAAAATGTAAGAACACAAAACCATTTCTAAGAAAATATCAATGCTTACTTCAATGATACTGTATTTATGCACTAGTTCCTTGAGCGTTATAGTTTTGCTGATATGCATTCTTCATTAAGTGATCAAATCTAAATGCCTGAATTACATTGCTTTTGGTAGCTCTTATGCCAATTGCGAGATGAATTTTAATAGATGCTATGAGACAAGAATCCACTAATATGTGTTACAAACCTATGATGCATCCCGACACGTTATTAACGAGTTTGAAGACAGTACTTCTAATAATAATAGTAGTCTCAGGCATTGAATTATTTCCAAACTCCACTGTCACATGCTAGACAGTGTGTTTTATCACAATATCTTGTGTGTGTGCTGTGATTTGTAAAGTATAATTTTTTTAAATAAAATTCTGATTTATATACAAGTTTTTATTTTCATTCTGAACTTTAATGGATAATAATGAGACTCTTATTTATTTTCCAAGCTGTATGATATATTTGAATTAGATCTATAATTTTATTTTTTAAGAAAAACAGTAAAGTGTCAGTTTTATGTTAGTTAAATTTCCTTTATATTTAGTATGAAAAGGCCCAAAAATGTTTTTGAATATCACACCGATAACGTCCAAGACATTTATAAATTGTGAAAAGGCACCTGATTAATTTCGAATAGGTATTAATTTTTTCTTCTTATTCTTTGATTTTGCGAAGTTTACAAAAAAATTGTCTGTAGAAAAAAAAATTCAATAACACTTTACTTCGTAGCTAGCGCATTTTCGTAAAATTGATAGAAAAAAAGTTTGATCGTTTTTACTTTATAGTAAACGAAGTATACAAAGAGAAAGTATTATAATCGTCGATCGTAAATTTCAACACGAGATTTTGATTAATCTCCACGTTTTAGACCTCCCTGAGTCCGAAAAACACAATTTTGGAATTTTGTTTGTGAACACGGTAACTCAAAAACGGTTAAAGCTAGAATGGCGAAATCTGGTGTATGGACTTTATACAAAATTAGTATATATCAATCAATTTTTGGATAAAGTCCGTAAACGGTAAATTTGTCTGTTAGGGTTCATATGAACACGATAACTCAAAACTCAATAGCTAGATAGATAAAATTTGGTACACAGTTTCAAAAATTAGGAATGTAGGCCCGTATTAAATTTTGGACGAAATTCCTTGAAACTCTGACTGTCGGTCGGTTTCTGTAATCGCATGCTTGTGAACACTATAATTCCCAAACGCAACGACTTAGATAAATGAAATTTGGTATGTGGTCTTTTAACCTTAATTGCCCAATTTTCGTTTCAATTGGGTAAAAAAACTCTAATGCCCCTGAAACTCAATATGCCATTACTTTTCGATAAAAAAATTATAAATAAAGAATTAAATTTAATTTTGAAAAATTCGCGACTGGATGCTCTACCTGGACTATAGTATCAAAGTTTCAAATTTCATGTGAATTAAATTTCCGTTTATTATAATAGAAGATAATCTCTTGCTTACTAAATAAAGGTTATATGAATAAGCTATTTCTTCCGACATTTAGTGCATTGGTTTTCTAAATGTAATCTTTATAAATAAACATCTTACTTAATAAAACATAAAACTTAATCTATTAATAAACATCAAATAAATTGAAGTCACATACATCTAAAGAATATCAACTTTCATGCAACTTCAATGATGTTCATATTTTTAGAAACTCACGACATGAAAAATAAGTAATATAGCCTTCAATTTTTTGGCCCAACGGTCTGGCATTTGTCTAGTCTAACGGTGTTTATCTTTGTCATGGACACGGGCAATATGAAGAATGAGGGCTCTCGAAGACATGAAGTGTAATTTTGTCACACGACAGGTGGTATCTCCGAAAGTTACCTAGTTTGAATAGGTTCCAAGCTGAATAGAACGGATTCTTGCGGTTAGACCGCCCCTCCAAGAGGGTTGCTGACTGTCCACAGTTCAGAGGGGGGAAGAGACTTGATCTGCTGCGCTTTTGGGAAAATCTTCTGTTGGGAGGAAGACACTTTTAAAATAGATAAAGGTTCTGCAGCCGCTCGCTTTTCGAATCGCTTTAGAAAGAAGACCGAACCACTTGGAGGGTTAAAGCAAACGAAGTGAAGAGTTGTGCACACTCAGATGTGATTATATACAAGAATAACATTAGGTGGAAGGTTTTACGATTTTAACATGATTAGTGTAACGTTATGCTTAGAGAAAACATCACTTACATTTCTTTAATCCGCCATTACTCAAAAGACATAGCCATCGCCTAGCCTCGTTGAGATCAGGGGAAAACCCCGTCGCTCGTCAATTCGCTGCCTCGCTCAGACGTCCGTTCTATTCTAAATCTCGAAGCCTTCAGCATGAATATTAAACATTACACTCCGTTTTAAAAGAACTCTTCTCCAACGCGCATCATGTGCTGATCAGGCGCAGAGCACGTGATCGCTCAAGGACTCTGTTATCTTTCGATCTATGATATCTATTTAAATTAGATGGTTCGGCGAGTTAAAAATATTTTTAAGAGGAATTAGAATTACGCGATTAAATTTAGGTAAAGAGCTATGCTGGAAAAGTACAATCCCAACATTCATGATTATAAAAGAATAAAAAAATTATCTTTCTCGAAGTGACTACTAGATGGTGCCACCTGTTTGAAATAAATATTTAGATAAATTAATATATTAATTTATAGTTAAGAGGTCTAAAATTATTAAAATATCGTATTGTCATCGAGAACAAATATAACTGAACAAAATTTAGTGCTAGTACATCAGGAAGTGGGTGGAAAATCGATTACAAAATTGCATCTTTCACCATGAAACATTTCAAGTTAAGCAAAAGAGTTTTTTTTAAATATTTTTTGTTACATAGTTAAATTTCAAAATTCGATTTCAAATCTACTACAAAGTTTCAATAAATAGTATCCAGATTTAAACGATGACAGATAATTTATATTTTTGTTCAGAGAATTCACGGACTAATTACTCTCGAACGTAAAGAACAAGGGAAAGATACGAACTAGGCAGGATTACTCCTTGTGGAAACTCCTTTCTTCCTGACAGAATTTGTTCGAATAAAGTCTTAAAAGCGTGAAGGAGAATGATTTTCCCTCAATAGAATTTCCTCACGATGAATTGAAATATGTGCGATTGTCACTTTGTTATTCTAACGGAAAAACTGCGAACAATTCATCTCCCTTTAATTCTCCACTTAATGTTTTCTAAATTGTCTTTTATCCGGTACAGCTCTCAACCCGCATACATGAACCCAAGGAGAATTTATCTTTGTCTGAAATATCATTTGAAGCCATTGTGTAATGAATATTTATTCAGTGGAGCACAGTATCTGGTTCTATAATCCTTCGTGTACTCCTTGGGGACCTAAATGTATGCCTCTGCAGGATTATCAGTTGTTACTAGCTAATCTCGTTCCATCGAGGATCTGGAATAAATTTTATATTTTTATCCGCCTTTGTTTTACTATGGGAGATTTTAGGCTTAAGTTTAGAATAGTTCAATGCGAATGGTAGTCTACTACGTTTATTCAATGCTTTCTTATATCAAATGTATTTCTACCATGAAGTATTTGTGAGGTTTAAAACTCATGGCAAAAGCAGCGTTTTCGGTTTCATGAGAAGAAAAAAATTATACTTGTCGAAAGTTTTCGAAGTGTATTTTAAAAGTATACTTGTACATGTTATTAATATGGAAAGTAACAATATCAGTATATATGTTACCGTTAAAGCGTATAATTCAGTTATTTCATGGAATAAATGCGTATTCATCTAGGTAATTCATGAAATCCCTAGTTATTCTATGAAATAACGGATTGAAAATAACTAGGTAATTCATTAAGATATACATGAACAAATACAAGTAAGACAAGCAAGTAATAGTTGTAATTACACTTATTCTGCTTCAAAAAAATTTCGGCATTATATTTAGAAATGAAAAGTTCTAATTAGGATTGGTGATCAATCCTTGAAGAATCTTGCAGTAGTTTTTATCTACTTTTAATGTGAACCTCTGATCAGAAGCATAAGCATATTTGACCCAGCGAAAGGATGTTCTGTCTTAACTTGACCGGTGGGCATTTCGTTATACGTCTCTAAACTTGTGTATTACGCAGCCACGACCAAACGCCTTGTTCGATTTTCTTCAAAATTGGCATGGATGTTTCTTGAAATCATAGAAAACAGCGTAATTTGTAAGGATTTTCTTCTTCGATTCCGTTTCAAGACAGTGGTCATTTTAATGGTTTCAATGTTTCGACAGTTTGGCATAAAAATTTACTCGTGTTGGTAATAGCGAGACCTTTAATTGTGATTTCATGAAAATGGATAAAAGCAGGCATTTAATTGTAACTTTGTGAATACTGATAAAAGCAGATACTTTTGTAAATAATTTTCGAATTAGGAAAAAAAATGGCCGATAATTTAAAGAATGCGATAAAGAGCAGATCTTAATTTTTTTTTACGCCAGGTCAACTATTCGCAGAACTCCTAGTTTAATCTTTGAGTAGGGTATTTAGTAGCTCACATGGTAAGTAGGGTATTTAAATCTTTGTAAAGGTGGTTTTATATTTTGGAGATTATATGTATTGCCATGATCCGCGAAACTTTATATCCACACTGTATCTAACAAGTATTGTTAATTTTATCCGGGCTTTTCAAAGGCCCCAATAGATTTAGTTATTTGTTAAATGATCAATATATTTTCGATGTGATGGCTGAACATGGGATAGATACACAGGAAAAACTCTCCAAGAATCTGAGAGGTTTCCGTTTGTCACGTTCTAAACAAAATGGGGACATAACTTCTGCATATCTATTTTGATAACCTTGCAACTTGATGATACCATCTTTATAGTATTTAGCACTTGACCTTCCATCTGGAGTAATAGGTACTATGAAGCAATGCCTATGTGGTTTATTCTTGTAAAGGAAAGGAAAATACAGAATTTTCTTATAGTGCCATTCACCGTAAAACCCGGTTAATCGAACTCGGGTTAACCGAAACCTGGATTATCCGAAATGCTTCTGAAATCGCAAATAAAAAAAAACTCGTACTGTACTGAACGAAAATTATCGCGAAGGCGAGACTTTTTTTTGCAACGATATCCCCAATTTTTTCTTTTGATCGTCCCCACGGAGGTCAGTGATTAATTTTAAAATGCTAAAATTAAAATTAATGGGTATTAACAACATTCATTACGATATTTTTTACCTGCGCCTATCAGACGTATGCGACCGACGAAGGGTTAATTTTAATAAAAATCATAAGTGTGACCTACAAGAGAGCCTACAAAGAGAGACACGGAGGGTTAATTTTAATAAAGAGCATAA
>BGPR01000370.1:673118-704313 GCA_013235015.1 Araneus ventricosus
ACAAAGAGAGACACGGAGGGTTAATTTTAATAAAGAGCATAAGTGTGGCCTGCAATTCAACTTCGTTTCACACTCAAAACATTTCAAAATTCCATACTGTAATTATATAAAAAAAAATAGTAATAGATGTTCATGGCTTTACCCCCTTTAGATGGGTTGACCAGGGTTGTACTGTATTTTTCCTTTTAGGAAAATTCAAACAAGGATATTATAGAATATACTGTCAGACTCCATCTATGACGTAATTTCGCATGCTCTGGCTTGTTTCGAAAAGTTACATGAAGTGTTTGAGCAATAACAAAAAGAAGCAATTCGGAAGATTTAATTTAAATCCACGGCAATCCTGATGTAAGGAAATTAAAAGATAAATTAAATATTTATACAAAAATTAAACCAGCATTACCTTGCATTCAGTTAAAATGTGCCTGAATGACGTAGCATAAATTTTTATTGCTTTTTACTAATCAACTATAATTTTATTCACTGAGGTAAAAAATAAATAAAAATTTCATTAATAAAGAAAAATTAATTAATTTTTCACATTGTAAAATATTTTAGAACATGTGACTTTACCGTGGAATGTTTCAGAAAGTGTTTAACTTGTTGCCTATTGATCATTTACCGAGATGGAGTTGTATTTCTTTGCGACACTTCAGGAATATTTTGCAACAAAATTATTATCACACTGTTTATAAAGAAAACTTTCTGGAGTTTCACCATTCATTCTGAATTATGTAATTATCATCACTGGTACCTATACAAAATAACATTTAATTTTTCCAAGGGATTTTTGTAACAGAATATATGTGAAGAAACTTCCAACGTAATGTTAGTATGTTTAAACAGCATTAGGTTCAAAGAATTCTGAACCATTTCGAAGGAAAGTTCTTCTTAGAAAATAAGAGTGCATATTTTATCATGGATTATACAAGCAACAAAATTTAATCAAAATAAAATTCGTATAGTCTTTCCAATATGTATCACAATATCTGCTCCGAAAAATTTGTTACATATCCTATCAACAATTCATCGAAGTTTCAAGATTAAAATTCTTTTGTGCAAACTTATTTTGCCATCGTGTCAAAGCTAATTTAGATAGCTTTCGAAAAGGAGGGATGCATGTTACAAATATTTTTGTTTTCAAGGGATAAAATCTGCCTGCAAGTAATAATACGGTCTGTAAACACTCCACACTATCTGTAAACAATAACACGCAATCCTGGTTTCGATATTATTTGAGAGAGGAATTTACAAATATTGACTTTCATTAATTTTGTACTTGATTTTTATTTTTTGTTGAGATGGATTTTATTATTATTTCGTATATAATATATTTTTCCATAAGAAACAAATTAATATTTCTATCACATATATATACTTTTCTGAATTAATTTTGGATCCATAGTTTTGTAAATTCACTTCAGTTCTTGATGTTCATAACTGAAAAACTTATAGCAGAATTTAGGGTTTCATATATATATATATAAATAGAGTTAATTTTAATAACATCGTTTCAAAACTGAAGAGGCTTTAAGTTTCAATCATATAAGGATTCTCCATTGAAATTAAGTCAGTCAAGTACTAGATGCAGATGGAAATGAGTATCTCTTAGAATAAGAAGTATTCAGGTAGATCTATAATAGCAGATAAAACCTTTAGAAATAACTTGCAAAATAAGAAACCTTTTCCGTGATTATTTTTAATTATTTTTTCAAATAGTCTTACGAAGTAGAAAAAAATATGTTGCGAGAATTTCAAATTTAATTAAAAAAATTGCAAGGAAATGAAATACATCTTAGAGTTGTACAGTAATATATATATTTGCTCAATGAAACCAAAGCTAGCAACAAAAGTTAGTTATTAATTTTTCTAACGCATTCTTACCCGGATTTAAAGTCGATGTGACAGCACACTTTTGAATATCTTCTTGAGAACCAAAGTTGTAATTTTTCGCCCAATTTTCACTAATAAAAAACATTTATGGTCGTGCTTAACTGATTTGCTTCTGTTGTTTTAACTTAAATCTGCATTGAGTGAATTTATTGGCCTTGAGAGAAGGTCTTTTTCCTGATTTTGTAAGCATTTAGAAGACAAATTTATCACTAAAATTAAACTAACAAAGAAAATACCAAAATTTAGATAGATTTGTCAATAAAGAAAACAGTTCTCATCAAAATCAGCGTTCTGAAAATTCCACGCAAATGTAAGCACGCTAAGTACCTTGAAATAAATTATTTCTCTTTCTTCTTGAAAACCTTTCAAACTTTCATCAATCGATTCATTTGGAATTTGAATTCGTTTTTTTAATTGTTTCGATAATATTTAACACCACGGTTGAAAACTTTGTTGAACACATTGAAAAGTTGGCTGAAACCAAATTGAACTCGTTTGTTTATATTTGGAAAGTGAACACACGTGATCCATCTATTCCTATAGATGTTGCCAAATACTATAGCTAAATGACGCGCTTTCTGAAAGCTGCACAAGAGAAATATTTATATTGGTTATCATTCAACTGGGTTTAAGATATGTTGATGATTTATTAAAATTCAATAATGAAAGTGAATAAATAAAAATAGGGAACTATTAAGCACATTGCTAATGCATGTTTATTATTTCTAATGTGATATTAGTTTGTCTATCAAGTGAAAAAGATGCTTTTCGCAAAATAGATAGGATTAATATTAAAATATTAATTAACGAACATCATTGAGCTTCAAAATTCAGAGAAACGAGAAATCAATTCGTAATGTTCGGAATAAAAAAGTAACGAATTGCAGATGAGAATTATGGAAAGGAAGCAAATTTGCCAAAGGCGAAATGTTGTTACACAAGCAAAAAAATGGCTAAACAATGAAATGTTAATTCAACTGTTCTTCGAAAACTTTATTTATTGCAAATAATACTCTTTCGCTGCATTCATTCGAATACTTGATCACAAAATCCGAGAGGAAATCATTTCCTTTATGTGCTTCAGAAAAAGAAGAAATTCTCAGAAGATAGCTTTCTTTCAATTAATATTTCAAAGTAAAATTCTTTTTATTCAATATGTTTGTTATATGATAGCTTATTCGGAAGACAGTTACTGAAATAATTGTATTAAATTTAACTAATCGAATCTTATGCCATTTATCATATATTTTATACGATTATAAATATTAATATGTTCGAATTGCGCAATTCTGTTAATATTTTCCAACTCTACACGGAAAATTCTTCTTACGCTGGAACCATAAAGAATGGCAGTCGGCAAAATTCAATACGAAACAGAATAAAATCTCTCGTAATGTACATGTGTGGTATTTATTTTAATATATTTCATCATGAAAGCATATTTATCTTCATTAAGCAGCAATTAATTCAAATAATAGAAAACAAAATCGCATTATAGAGTTGGTATAGTATTTTTGTTTGTTTTCTGGAATTGAAGCGGATTTAAGAATACTTTTTGATATACTTTTGTAAGAATGTAACTTTCGAAATACCGCTTAGGTCCATTTTAATGTCGTTACAAGGGAAAAACTAACAAACTTATGTAATTGTTTGTTATTCTAGAATATAGATTTACAATTTAATTTTGAAATTAGTCCAGTGCTTAAGAAAGTGAGCCATTTTAAAGGTAGAAGCTCAGCATTTACAGAACGAAACTGATATTCATCTGCTTTATTTTAGCGTTAATTTTAGTTAAATTTACGTCGCGTTTCTCATCAATACGAGAACTGTTGCGGAATGGATCTCATAATTTTGAACCATGTAGCTTTAAAACGTTACGCTAGCGCATTTAGGTATCAGCCTACGCTGAAAACCCATTTTCGACCGAAAATCACAAATTTTTTTAATCTCTTATTTGAAAGCCTATTCTTTTTAGTTTTCAAAACAGTTTTTATTTCACATCTATGATGATCAGAAGTGAAATTAGAGACATTTTGGTAGAACTTAACAGCTGAAAATGGAATAGTACAGTACAATAAAGAAGCATTTTTCATTATTTTTATTTAAGATATTTAAATTTTATTATTTATTTTTGTTTTTACTATTTTCCATATACGAGATACTATTTTGGAAGATTTTTAGTGTGGTTTTTTTGTTTTCTATGACATTGTTGAAAATTTAGGTAATTTTGAATCATTGCAGTATCTTGATTCTCCATTAAAGCTGCAATTTTTGACAATAAACGTAGGAAAAGATCATAAATTTACTTATGGCCAATATTGATCACTAAAAGAATCTCCAGATTAGCTAACAGGCATACTAAAGTAATTTTACTGAAAAAATACTTAAAACTGTCGACGGAAGCTGAATGGTAGATAACGATAATGACTCATCAGACTCAAGAAATCGACGAAGAAAAAATTTCCAACACTGAAAAAAAAATTAAAAAATAAACCAAGCTGGCTAAAAAGAAGGACTAGCCTACAAAATTGGAGAGTACTGAAGGAAAATTGTTTTTTTCTCATTGTAAATTAAAAACAAACTTTAAACTAATTTTTCACAAATTGTGATTAATTCCCAAAATTTTCATTTTTTAAACACGATACTAAAATTTAAATTAAAATATCAACCTGAAATTTGTCATACATGTTATTAATAATACAATCTAGGGAAGGAACTAAAATATAAGACCAATGATGCTCCGGTAAAAAGTTATGTAGCTTTTGAGATTTGAAGAAAGGCTAAAATTCTGAAAAAAATAAAAAAATTATGATTTCGAAACAAAACTCATACATGCTTTTTGAGATTTTGCAAAACTTTTGCTTCAGAAGCTAGTCAATAGTTAAAATATTATATATACTAAAGGATTTATCATTCTGGTCATTTGTTTTTGATCGAGAGTGTTTGAAAAAGGTCAAATTTAGTGCAAAAAATTTGAAAAGTGCAAGTTTTTCAAATATTAAAAAATATTTAATTCATATAACTTTTTATATGATTTATAAAGCTTTAACAACATAATTGTCGTATAAAAATGCAAAAATATGCTTCAGATATCATTATTAAAAAAATCCCTCCGAACGCAGTCGGATACCTGAACCCAACAAGACATGCTACTTATATAGTAAGAATAATCAATAATTTCTGGCTTTATTATTTATTTTTTAAGAGGAAAAATTAAATACAGGAACTGCCATTGAATTACTGGTATACATAGAAAACCGAACGAACGTAAGGAATAAATTATAACATAAATAAGAATAATTTTTTATGATATCTATATACAGCAAAAAATTAAATTCTTTGTCGAAAATTAGTCAACATAATATTTCACAATTATCTTCCAATCTCAGTAATATTTATTTGTGACTTATGCTGTCTGTGAAGTCATGCAATTGTGCCACATATTGCAGGCAATATTTTGCAGCATATATTGCATGCAGTATACCGTAGTTTTATCGTATCCCCAAGTTTAAGTAATTAATAACTATATATAACTTTGATTTTTACTTAACCTACTTAAGTTAGTAGTGTAAGTTTAAAAATTTGTGTATAAAATTTATACATACCAGGTAGAATGATGTCAAAAATTAGAAAATGAAAGAAAAATAATATCTTTCTATTGAAGAGATTTTACGGTACTCCAAAATAATTACTAGGGTAAAAATAAATAGTAAACAAAAATAAAAATTAGAATGTGGCGTATACAACCGTTGTTTTTTCTTCTCTGGGGTATATCATTTAGTATTTCGAATAATCGCAAAATGAATACTTCGGATAGACAGAATCGCATTTTACAGATCAAAATATTGTACTGTTATGACATTACACAGAATCTTTTCCTTTCCCTTGCTTGGTTACAATACGACTTATGTAATGGACCTTATGCATGTGACGTCACATCCTCCGACACGTGACCTGCCGGAGGCAGTCATTGGTCAGTCTTAAACAGCTGACTCAGAACTGCTTTTATTTCTGAGTCGCTTATAGGCCGATCGTTTTGTTTATTCCTCCACAGCTGTATTTTATACTCTCGAACCCAAACGGTGCATAAGGTCCATTATTCAATAGTCAACAATCATTTCTAAATACAGAGGGTACAAAGTACTGAAATGACATTTAGCCGTCTTCAGTGGCGTTTCAGAGACTTCGAACACATAGTTTAACATTCTTAACTTTCATAATAATCCAATGACTTATTTTTTACTATGTAAACACCTTAGAAACAGCACAAGAAAGAGTAAGATATAAATAATTTTTGTGGAACTCTTTTTCCAGAGATGAAGAACTAGGCAGAAAATTTTTAATAAAAAGGATTTTTATTGTACTTGTGATGCACTGAATTTGTTCAAATGAATTATTTAGTCAGAAGATGCATTTTTGTGGATGCTTTTTATGCTCGCCGAATTGATAAAAAATTTAACATAATTTTTTTTGAAATATGTATAAAAATACAGATATTTTTGTTACTAAACTTAGTGAAAAAGAAGAAGAAAAAAAACTCGAAAGAATAATAAATTACTCGCGAAAATCCAAAAGGAAAATTAAACTACGTAAATTTCAAGAGAAATTCTATTGTATTTCGTCAAGTAATTCAATCTATTCATAATATAGTTTTTAATTTGTATAAAATGCGGCAAAAAAGGGATTAAGAAAAGCCTCGAATTAGAAAAAATACTTTGTTCTTTTAAAAGTAAGAGATTAGAATGAATGCGACTAAGTTTCTGAAGATTTGACCGAGGAATTTTTTTTTTGGAAAAAGAATATGAAAAAGAGTTGCTCAGTACTTTTTATATTTAAATAAACCTAATTTATACGACGATTAGTCAAGAGATTTCTAAGGTAAAAGCGAGTATTAACATAAACTAATAATATAAAATTTGAAGAAATTATTTTTCTCAATCATAGAACCAATTTTTTTCAACACCAATCATGAGCTTACAAATATCAGTTGGAAAATGAATCGTATGTTGTATATTTTTACCTAAACGTTCTTGAAACATCTTTTTATCTCACGAACAAAGTTTTTTCTATAACTACTACTAAAATTGATTTATGAAACGAAACTAAAAAAAACCCTCAAGATGCAGATTACTGAGATAAAGATGAAGAAGACCCAATTAAGATAACAATATATTTATTGCATCAGAGTTTAAAAGATGTGTACAAATATATTTTTATGTTTATTTATTTTCTTTTTACATCTTGGAGTATGTATCTTCTCTGTTTCTGCCTTTGATTTTTTACGAACAATTTTAAATCGAAAATTGCTTTTCCGATAAGAAAGAAGAAGAAAGGAAGCAGTTTTTGAAAACAAGGTTTTTAAGATTAGTAATTATTTGATAAAGCTTTCAATATTTACATTTTTATTCAATGAAGTGTCAAACGATTTTTACATAATGGAAACATAAAGATGTTTCTATTTCAACGACAGCATTTTTCGCAACTGACATCGTGACGTTTTCATAGTTAGAAGAGATCTGCGTGTACGGAGTAAACTACATTTGAACTAAAATGCATATTTGTGTCATTTTGGACAATAGAGTGTAACAGAAATAACTAATAAGAGAATGGTCATGTTGTGAATGATATATGATAAAACATCTATTTCACATAAAGGAGTTTTAGAGCTAACCATTTCAAGCCTCGGATTTCTTTTTAGGAATTAGAATATGCTTTAAAGATGGAAAAGATGTGAGTAGTATTTATAAAAATGATGTTTGTGTGTAATTTCAATTTTGCATAATTTTTAAAATCACTTTTAAACCTCACACTGACCCTCGGGCTTTTAACTGAAGTCTTCGTCGGTCAAATCCATCGTATATCCATAAAAGTATAAAATTCAACACTATCTACAAAGTCAGTGCCAGCATCGTCATAGATGTCAGAGCAAATATTTAGATGGTTCTCAGACATGCCAACCAAGTTACTCAGTGGGTAGGTCAGAGAGTATGCTAAGCCGATATGTTTTGCAGAAATTACCCCGCCCTGGCATAGCCCGTGAGGAAAAAATGTGCTACATCTTATCTCAGATTGACAATTCTTGCTCTACAATTTTCAGAGACGGGAATCAACAGTTTCTCTGGACGACAGTAAGTCTAATTCTTTAATTAACATTTCGTGAAGAAGTCCTCGCAATGAGACACCAATATCCGCATTATTTATTGTCTTTTAAGCTCATTTATTGCCACCCACTAGGTCAATTACTTCTGTATGAGGTCCAAATTTCACACTCTTTAATTGCATGGAGCACAGATCCTGTTAATTGCCGCATAAATATAGTGACGTTTTTTCGAAGAATCTAGCCTGATGTTCTCTAAAAACTCCATGCGCCGTCAAAATTTGAAAGCAATTTGTTACATACACAACAAGCCAATATGGTATGCAGTTAGAGTCCCCGTCTTAGCCGAAGCCATCCGGAACTTCTGATGGGGCAGCACGAAGCGGCACCGCCCAGCACGATAGCACAAGTCAACACTTGGCGGGAGCGGAATTCGCTCAACCAACGTGTCACCAAACTCTTCAGTTGCAAGCGCAATTATACAATGAAACTTTTTATAGACCATTTAAGCAAAAATGAAAACACGCCACACACCAATCAGTCCGTCCAATTCGCTTAGCGAGAATCGGATAAAGATCTAACTATATTGACTGCGTAAGTCTTAAATCCTGGTAAATGCTCAAGTTCATGAATTTCTTTTACTAACCAACTTTTTGGTAGTTTGTCTCGTTGTTGAGCCCAAACTGGACATTCCATTAGGACATGTTTAATAGTTTCGTCTTCTCCACATTGGCATTTACAATACAATCCAATTTGGTATATGTACTTTTGCAGATAATCATGACTATGGTGAAATTCCAATTGCCCACCTGCGATTCTGGTAATTCAGGGAAAATGCAAAACCTCAACATGCCGCCTCAGGAGATTTTTTAGGTTAATTAAAAAAATATTCCTTTCATTCCATTTCCATTTTAGTATAATATTAATAAAGAATGACACTGAAAATTCCTATTATCCCACAAGTTGAATTCTCATACATTTTTCTCCGATTTTATTAGATAATAAACGGAAAAACCATAGTAGATAGCAGAAATACAGCCAAGTAATTACCGAGAAGACGATTAATGGTTAAAATATATTTTAAAATGATAATTCGAACATTATCCAGAAGATTTCTAAAAGCAACTTGGCAGTCAGATACTTTTAACTACTCAGAGCTACAGATGAATTAGCTTTAGACGTAGCTTCAGAGGTCAGATAACATCTTTTGCACACTTTTTTAAAACATTTTGTACAAACTAAAGACATAAGTACTCTTTCCTTATCAAAATTGTTTGCAGAAATTAAAAACTCTGCTGAAATGAAACTTGACTGAATAATAAAATATATGTTTTGAAAAATGGTTTTATAGGAAATACTGGTATTCAAAAAATAACGGCAGTCTATATTGTCAAGACTGTGGGATTATAACACAGATTTTTCATTTTATAAACAGAAATGCATGGTTCTGATTTTTATGTTTTTCTTTAAGTGCATTGAATGCATATTGTTTCACGTTCACTTTTGCCTTCAGGCATATTTATATTCTTTTTAAAACAGAAAAAATACTCCATTATAACAACGTACCTTATGTCTTCTTCTCCAATATTTTCTCAGATTCCATTGAACTCTTAAAGTCATGTGTGATGAATTTTTCTTATTGTAAGATATTTTAATTATACAAAAAAGAAATTACAGAAGAACCAGAAGAAGTAAACACTAGTAATAACAATATACCTTTAGCGCGCATCGCAGCAGCATCCAGTGATTGCATTAACAATATTGTCTATATTCAACAAACCAATTAAGATACAATCAAATGACAAAAATCATGCTTCAATAAAAATTATAACACATTAAGATTAAGCAAATAAAATGAAAAAAATGAAAGGGAACACGAATGGCGAACTTTTTCAAAGTGCCACTCGCCATCGGAGTTCTAAAATGGATACATTTTCTGTCAAGGGAATAACTTAACAGTTAAATAATATTCCCTCTATGGCCTGAATTTATCCAATTAATTTTTAATATGTTAAATTATTTCAATTGTACTTACTTGTTGTAAAATATATTTACGATTATTTTATTTATAAAAGAATATTAATATTTAAAAATAGATTAATAACCATAAATTAACTAAAAGGACAGAAGAATATTTTGATTCTACATGATAATCCGCATAATGTCAACATTTTAAATTATGATTTCTGTTTATATGATTATTTGCTGACTTTCAAAGAAAAATATAAACAAGCTGAAATTGATTGTAAATGCTATTAACGTTAATTATTTTCGATCATGACATATTTAATGTGTATTTTTGAAGGTATTAATTTTTTATATTTAAAGTATTCAAAATAAAACTAGAGTGTAGAACACATTTCGGGTTATACAGAAGAAATTTCGTATGCAGTCTCGGGTGTGAAAAATTTAAAAGTTTGCGTTTTTTCCACACGAACAACTTAAAAAAAATTGAATTTAAACCTTCCAATCGGTAAAATAAGTGAACTGAAAGTTTTCAGGAAATGGCTCAAAATGGTACTCAAACAGAAAGAATAAGCAAATATATATGCAAAACACAACACATGACTGTAGAATAAGGAAAATTTAAAATTCAGTGAATCTGAACGAAATGAAAAATCTTCTAAAAAATCAATTCTCTTTCAGTGCGAATTTGCCGTGAAATACAAATAAGAAATGTAAAGAGAAGTTTCGTCCATGCTACGAGTAAAAGAATTGGTAGTTCTTCCAAGAATCTTCAACAGCCTCTATTTTTTAGTTAAGGGGATTACTGTAGATGCAATTTATTCCGCAAACACCTCCCAGATGTATTCGTATTTGAAATACTTTTACACGCTATTCATCTTATTTTAGATATCGTACTCTTTTGAAATTAATTAAATTTCAGAGCCAGATAGCATCTTCGGTAGCATTTCTTCAAATTCGATTAGGTTTGTACGATATTTCGCCTGTGTTTACTAACTGGATATACTTTTACCTCTTCCATAGAGCTTTGAAATATTATTTATTTCATTCATTTAGTTATTTAAATTTACTGTTCCCAGCATCGCGGACGCAGTAAGACGATATGTGTGTTTAGGTTTCTTTTTTGTTTCAAGCTGAAAAGAAAAAATCCTATGGGGTATGATGAAGAACGAAAAGAGAACCTTCAAGTGATGTGGTATTTCTCATAAATCAGTAGTAACCAACAGTCGAATTGCATCCTCCCTTCCAAAGCATACGGGAGGAACTGAATGATAGTTTTCGCGACGTTAACGTGGAGATTGAGGGTGCAGTCCTAATAGCCATCACTGGCCCAACTCCTTCTGCAGGAGGCACGTCCCATCATCGGAGTGGAGGTAACTCAATCACATACCATTGCAATATCCAATAACTAAGTAAGAGTTTAGTTTAGTTAAGTTATATATTAACGTCCCGTTTTGAAGCAACACGAGGTCCATATTGGGACGGACATCGTAATTTTGAACCGCGGTCATATGAAGAGGATGATACCTTAGCTGGCACCCCCTCTCTAAACTTCCGCACTGCACCAACGGGAATACATTTGGCACACTACTTACAATTTAACATGCAACAGGCCCCATACACGTATCTTCAGTAGAATATGATTTCGAACCTGGATCCTCCGACCCGAGGCCGAGAACCTTACCACTAGGACACCGCGACCTCATAACTAAGTAAGAACGGGCTTACTTATCCGGAAACTTCTCATCTACGTACTCTTGGTGTCCCACTGTAGCAGCGCATTTCTCATAAAGAAGATTACGTTCACACTAATTCAATTTAACCTTTTTAATTGGAGAATTAAATTGTTTATTGATTTAATTATACTGGTAGTGACACAATGAGCTCAAATAAAATCCTCGATCTGAGCATTCTTTAGCAATTTCCTTTGAAAGTTTTGAGCAAAAATAATGGTTAGAGAGGATAATAGCCATTGTTGCTTCAAATCAAGTAACACAAATTTAAGTCAAGTCATAATTGTTGGAATCAAAGATATGAACAATTTTCCAATTTATAGTTGATTTCCTATGTGTATAAGATATTAGTAAAAAAATCTTCAAATAATGGTCTTGACAAAACTTTGAGATTAAATTTTTGAATGTAAAAGAATAAAAAATAGTTTTAGATTCTTAGCTATGTTATAATTCGATAAATGTTTCCTCCTGAGAAATAGTATTTGCCATTTTAAAACTTATACTTTTCCACTTCATGATTTATAGAACGGTGAAAAATAACTTGTGTTATTGATTTTTTCGACCAGTCATTTGAGAAATATAATGCATGCATTCTACTAGGCGTAATAAAAAGTTGATTTACCCCACATTTCCTGCAATATATGTATTATGACTGTTTCCTAGGAAACTGATACTCTTCAAGATTATTTGAAAAAAGTTACATATCGATCTAAATTCTAAATTTGGAATGTATATTTTTTTTCAAAATTCTACTTTGACTTAATATTGATTGAATAAGAATACTGCTTTTACAAACTGTGGTATAGAATTTTTGGCAATGAAAGTTCGAGGATAAATGATAGTACAAATATAGTCTGTGACCTCAAAATATCCTATGACCAAAAAATATACCTGCAAATCCAGAATAATAGTGAAAGAAAATTGCCTAAACATAACGCAAAATTATTATAAAAGTGTTATCAGACTTATATAAAGCAACACCAATACATTGATACATAACAGAGTCACAGAACTAGAAGAGAACTCTGAAGTCAAGACAGTGTTCCAGTTTTAGATAAGCTGACATCCACGCTCAACACGAGTACTGATAGCAGATATCAAACTGCTCAGGTTTTGGTCTCCATCCTTTGTATACATTCAGAGAAAACTTGAAATTTCCTTTGCGCCTCTTCTGATCTATAAAGGTGTCTAAATGGAAAGAAGACTCATGTTGTTGCTGATTTGTATGTTTGTGGTGTCTCTGATTTAGTTAGGTAATGAATTTGTCGATAAATCACGGAAAGGCGGCATCATGGCTCCTCAGGTCCGAAAATGATCACTCTGCCACGAAGTCCTTAAAAGCGACGCCCAATTTTTTTTTGATGAAGATTGACCTGCCCTCATAGACTCCGCAACGGCATCAGTCCTCATGGCCTCCTTCTGTCCTCATTGACTGCAACAAGGAGGAATAGTTAACGTTAGACTATACTGCAACATGTTGATTAGACCTAAATATGTCATAAAAAACAAGCACAGGGGTAAGATCTCGAAAGAATTGCTGCTGTAGGACATTGTTTGGCCATATGTGGCCAAGAAGACCCTCTACCTGCGAACAAAATGTTGACAGGAAGTCCTCAAACATCCATCTTATACCGATATCTGCGAGATATCGGTATAAGAGAGCATACATGGCAGTCACGAGATCCATGACTGTCATGTTTTCGGCTCTTTAAAAAGTCCAACGGCTCACCCGAGACAAGAAAGTGCAGGACACCGTAGAAAACTTGGTCCGTCAGAAACCTAGCAGTTTTTACACTAAAACTATCTACTGAATTCCTAAGTGTTTGAAGAGGTGTCCAAGATCAGTGCATCATTGGCAATGGCAGTTATGTGTAGATGTCGTGAAACATAATTAAAATATTATCTAGATCTAATCGTAATTTTCTTCTCATCTGGGCAAACGTATGCATATGTTCCTTGAGATATAGTTAACGACAGCGCAACCCATAAATGTTCCTAAACAGGAACGCTTGATTGCACACAAATCAAAGACCATAATTTAGTGACATACCTTATTAGAGCCTCAAATCTAATGGTAACTGGGCCTATATCGGTTCCCGCGTACGGCTCATTTTAGAATGAGTGTATAGACATGGTACAAACTTAACGATTTCCTGAAACCATACGAAAGAATAAAACAAATTAAGTTTTACGTTTCTGTGTGATTCCAAACATTCATTTAATGCTAATGAGAAATATGCAAAATTCAGTCATGGTACTTAATATCAGGATCAGAAGTAGAAAGTTAATGTGCATTCGAATACTGGAGATGTGTCGCAAAATCAAATAAAGGATTGGAAGCAACATTTTATAATAGACTAAACTGTAACAATAATTTAGACAAAGACTGTAAATGTTACGCAAACAGAATGCTAATATGTCGTAATTTGATTTTTTGTCGATAAATTTAAAACTATTTCATAAAACAGATATTCATTAACTTTAAACAAAGTACAGCGCATTTTAATGGAGGTTTTGATACAAAATACCGAAAACTCTGAGAAACAAATTCCTAAAGATAACATTTTTTTAAATAAAATGTTAAATTGTGGTAGTTGACTCCATTATTTTTTTATTTTATTTCTAGCATATCATTTGATAAAATAATTATAAATTATTAGTAGTGAACTAATTAAAGCATTACACCTGCAAATGAACGATATATAATTTTTGCAAAGATATGTTAGTAAAGCACTACGGTCCGATTAATAAATAATTATTAACTGTCAGCGCTGAAATAAATCGGATCAACTTGCCGTTTGGTGAGCCAAAATGACATATTTATGTATGAAGACATTTCATAATTCGGTAACAATTAAAAACTAAAGTACTTAAGTTTCATAAATAACAAGTTATTAGTTTCTGACACATTTTTTACTATAAGAAAATCTGAGTCATGACAATATCTTTCTTAAGAAAAAACATACATTGAGTTTTCCTATATATGGTAGAGGAAAAAATGCAGGTCATTAAATTTTTTTCTTCGCAAAGACTTGGTAGATCCAAATATAAAAAAATTCCTTAAACTATTATTTCGTAATATTAAGTAAAGATCTTATAACAGTACATAATTTCAAAAGCGAAAATTAACCTAGCACATATATTATTTTGTTGATAATACATAAACTGGTTGAAGTAGGTTAAAATTTAGATCTTCTAAAATTGTTATATATGTTGAAACACGAAGGTTGTGCATAGAACTGTGACGTCGCATCATTCAAGGCGGTGGTTTCAAAATCCTGCAAATAGCCTAAAATTCCAGAAATTCAAATAGAATAATTCTAGAAAATAAAAAAGAACTAATAAAAAATCTTTCAAAAACTTTGATAAGGAAAATATACCGTCAAAAAATATTTTTTGGCTGTAAAAAAAAACCTCACTTCGTTCTTTCCTTATCTCTACTTAGCTAAGCGATACAATGGAGAAGGTAGACAATGGTTCCATGTTCAGTAAAGTTCAATTTAAATGTTTGGGGGAGATAATAGGCGTCAGAAAATAAAATTCTCTTCTCCTTTAAAAGCTAAACTGAATTTGATTTTTTTAAAACTTAGTCTTTAATAAGAATTACTTAGTTTTTTCCACACGTATAATTTTCAAAAGAAAAGATAGAAAAAACTCTTTTATTTCATTTTTATCCCCTTTTTTCTCCTTTATTTAGTAGTCTATAGGCGTTTGAGTATATTAAGTCTGCTGAAGTTTTTGGGTTACTGTGGAAGAAGGGTATCATTTGCATTTTGTTGCAAGTAATAAGACGGTGGGTTAGTTGATAATTAAGGTATTTTATGGGAAAAAGACAAAGAAATAATAATAACAAAATAGGTCGAGGAGATGATAAGAATAAGTTTTCTTTGCTTTTATTGAAGTTTTTTAATTTCTGTCTTCTACATGCATATTAAGAGTAAGAATATTTTTCAGTGAAATGACAAAACTAGTTACAACTAAAAATAAGAATGTATTTTATATTGACATCTATGCATTTTAATTAAAATGTTTATGCTAACACAAAACTAGTCTGATATATTTTCAATAAACATATCATTATCGTTTTTATTTAAGGTACACTAAAATTAAGCAAATGATTGCATATACTTACATACAGTTGAAAAAGATTGATTTAAATAAGAGTTCCGTCACAAAGGATATGTCCAAGTGAATTTTAGAGCTCCTCAAAACATTGACGACATCGGTTTATTTGGTTTCTAAAACAAAAGTCAATCAAAAGACCATCATCATTTAAAATAATTTTATTAAAATTATGAAAGTAATTTTTTAGTTACTCTTTTGTATTCAAGATAATCTACTGCTTTATTTGACTATTTCATTTTCACAGTATATGTACAGTAAAACTACGTTTATCCGAACTGGTTTGGACCGTAATCATCTCTGATAATCGAAACATTATTTAATAAAATTTTGGGACGGACCTCGTAATTTTGAACCGTGGTCAGATGACGAGGACGACACTTGAGAAGGCACTCACGTCTCCATACTTCCGCACCACACCAGGAGGAGGACGTTTGACTCACGACATCGGATTTAACGTGCACTAGGTCCGCATGCACAGCTGACCTTCAGTGGAATCTGATTTCCAACCTTGAGCTCTCCTGCCCCGAAGCCGAGGCCCTACCGCTAGGCCACAGCGGCATCTGACCATAGCATTATTCTCCCAAGCACTAATTAAATAAAAATCTAGAGGGGAATAGAAAGGAACCAGCATTATTGCTTCTACATTTTCTGAAAACGTCTTAAGAATATCTGAAGTAAATTCTTTTTTTTCTTCGCAGATATGTTATTCACAAAATCAAAATGAAATTTCATTTTTCTGAATATTATTTCATTCGAAAATTTATATTTTGAGGAACTTCTTTCACGAAATAACTCGAAAATCATTATTTGTTTACCACTCCACAATGTTTTAGTCTTTAGTTTTAAAAAATAACAAACCAACTTTTCACAAACAAAAACCGATTTAAAGAAAGAAAGCGTTTAAAATGTTACGCATCTTAAAAACAGTGCTTATATTTCGCAATTTTCATTTCTTATTTCAACTCTCACATCAGGGCACGAAGACAAACAAAAACGAATTCAAATATTAAATGCAACTGTGTGGAATTTCTTTCCTGAAAAGAAATTGACAAAAAAAGGACTTCCCAAACCTTACTAGAAGGTTACAGATGCTTTAGCATGAGATTATATTGCAACGCCGAATGCTTCGTACAACATCTAACATTTGTTTTATTCTTATTACAATACAATTTCTTCTTTCCAACATTCTTGGACCACAAGAAAAATTTTTATTAACGTTTTAGGGAAATATTCAGCTGAAAGAATATACAACTGTGCTCACATTAATTTTCGAGCCATATACACGTGCGAGTATAAATTTGCATTGAAGCTATGGTTTTATTTATTGTATTTGCTTCATTAGTGTTAGAGAAACGAAAATGGAAGCGAATTTTCATTATAATTGTTTGTTGAAAGACTACATGCATTTTGAATTTTATTTTCTGCCTATTCAAAGAATTAAAAATACTTTGAATAGGTAATAATATTTGAATACTTTTAGTGAATCGACTAAAACTATGCAGTGGTTCCAAACTTTTTCGATACGCGGCGCTCTTGAAGAATACAGATTTTTCCACGGTGCTTTTTAAAAAATTACAACAAGTAATTTTTTTGCAAAATAGTCAATTTTTTTATAGGTTAAGTAAAAATATTAAAACACACTAGGTCACACAAGAAGATTATAGAACAGACTCTAATAAATATAATAAAATTAAACTGGGCATAGCTACCATACCACGATACTTTGATTTTATGACAACTGCCTACAATACCACTTCGCACAAATATGAAGTAGCAAATGGAATCACAATTCTGCAAGTTTTAAAAATCTATATCTCGCGGCGCTCCTGCGAGGAAATGTCTACCCAGGGCGCCGCGGTGCATACTTTGGGAACTACTGATCTATAGCTTTAGTTTTGATATATTAACATACCGTTTTCAAGCAACAATAGGGCTACTTTGGGACAGCTTTTGTAATTTTGAACCGTGGTCAGATGACGAGGGCGACACCTGAGCTGGCATTCCCTCTCCAAACTTCCTACCACACCAGCTCTCTTTCCCGTTCATCCTTGAAGACTCTAAACGCTATGGGTGAGTCTGTGGGCACCGCACCGGTGGGAGGGTGTTTGGCCATTACGTATGAGTTAGCGTGCAACGGGCCCGTACACGGTGGATCTTCAGCGGAATCGGGTTTCGAAGCTGGTATCCTCCGGCCTTGAAGCCGAGACCTTACCACTAGGCCACCGCGGCTCCAAATGATCAATGGGATCAAGGTGATAGTACTGCATGAACTTCGTGACCTCCATCTCGAGTGACCGTGCGACTCAACAACTAGATAAGATAATATTAATTTTCTACGCAGAACGTGGAGCTCCTCCAGCATGTCTCCACATAAGATTGATCAATAACTTCAGAAAATGCAGAGTAACAGGCACCGCATCCCCTCAATGTCCTCGCTTATGAGTAGGCACGAGAAACCTTTAGAAAGAATGATTAAGAAGGGTTGCCTCCAACTCCCTCTGCAGGCAGAAATTACCCAATGGACGAGTTTTCTGCTTTGTTTACATTTAAATGCTGGGACTACATAATTTCGGTGTAATGCCAAGTCAATGGAATCTTCAAAGCGGAAGTCCAACATCCCAGCAGATAAAGTCAAGGTTTTTAATGTAAGTAAACAAACCAAAAAACTCGTGCATATCATTAACCCTCTATTAGTCGCTATCGTTGGCTAGACTTAATATTACGGCCAGGTCTCGGCACCAAGCTCACGAAAATTTGCCAGTCGTTAAAATGCTCGCCTAATAGGAGCCATCTTGGATAGAGACAAAACAAACAAAAGCCCCCGAAGTTTCGCTCGAGAAATACAGAATTTTTGTTGTGTAGGATTGAAAGTAGCAATTACATGTTCAGCTATTAAACCCGCTAGAAAAGATAAAAATTTATTTTAAAATCTTTCATCAATATTGCTGGTTACTTTGATTTATGACCTCGGTTGTCTTCTTACTGAACCCAATTCCAGGAATCATCGGGTACTTACCTATATATTGCAATATCTATCGATATTCGATACTCAAATTTCGCACTTTCCCACCTCTTAAGTTACAAAATCTGTGTTTCGTCGGCTCTGCAATCGTTTTGACAAGCAATGTGTTAACCCTCTTCACTTATGTCGAGCTAGACATTCTGAATGATGCATCTTTTACACATTCGTGTTGGATAGCGCTTATCATAAAAACCACATGATAGCAAAAACAGATTTTTAGGAATTGAAACAAATTAATATTTTTCAGATCACCAAGGCCCTAAACCAATACTTACACTCACGTGTGTATAATTATGCATCTTGTTATCGTACGGAGTGCAAAGGGCCAATATCCCATTTTGAAGCTACAACACAAGATATTCTAAAATACCATCTTATTTTAAAGCCATTTCGGGATGGACCTCGTAATTTTGAATCGCGGTCAGATGAAGGGGATGGCACTTAAGTCGGCAAACTTGAAAGCTATACCTCTCCGGGGTGGTTTGGGCATTGAAGCCTTTAACCCCTTAAGGATCGCATCTTTTTTTCTATCTAATAAGATGACCCCTCCCGTTTTGGACAGGGCCTGTCGTTTTCATTCATCCAAGGCGGCATAGAATACTTGAGATGCTTATGGATTATACGTAATTTTTGGGTCAAATTATAAAGCTAATTAATGATTAGATTTTAGTTTAAAAGCCTAAAAATGCGGTCATTCGATGCACATCAATATGACGAGCGCGAGACTCAAGGGGTTAACGTACTAGGCCTACATACACGACGAATCTTCGTCCGAATTGGTTTTCAAACCTATGATCCTCCAATTCCAAAGCCGGGACCTCATCACCACGCCGCTTTGATCTAATGAAGCTACTACTTTGGGGCGATAAATTTGATCAATGGTCAGATGAAGAGGACAATGCATTTTTAGTTACAGCTGTTATCGCAAAACACAGAAAATAATTCAAACGCTGAATTTCTACCAAAATTATTATGGGTAGTATTGTGTTAAAATTAGAGTTGGTTCATTTTGCACTGCAAATTTCAGTGATCCGAAATCTGTAAAAGAGCGAATAGTTCATCATTGCCCAACTTCGCCGAACTGTTCAAAACAGAATCGCCCTTTTCCTCTTGCGTATTCTACACTGTGCATTTGAAAAACTCTGAAATAGAACTCAGAAAATTCATCGCATACTACAGCAAAATACATTTTCCAGTACATAATTTATAGGAGATGTTTGTATGGATTATGGTTTAATTAATAATGAAAATATAGAAGAAATAGAAATAAAACTTTATTTGCAAACTTCATATACAAAGATTTAAATATAGCTTACAAAATTAAGGCACTATTTTAAGGTATTGTATACATATGAAATAGGAAGTATGCCGAAAGAGTTAAACTAACAGAAAATGTCTACTTTTACCATCCTTCGTAATAAAAATAAATACTACATTTGATAAATGTAAAACAATTTCCAATGGCATAACAGCAGTAACTCCTAAAAAATCAAACTATAAGTATCTTGCATTATAAGTTTCAAGCTTTTTCATGGAATATTTGTTCGAAACTTTTAAAAGATGCTTTTTAACCGTTTTGAGGATTAAAGGTTAATCCTCTCGCCTCGGCAGCGTAAAAATCGCGTTCGAGTTATTCCGCACAATTTGGCGGATGACGCTGTTATAGCGTTGCAGAATAAACAGCAGAAGTATTTATCCTTAATTCAAAAGTATTGTACACAAAAACTTAAAAATAGCCAGCATTTTTATGCAAAAAAGTAAACAAATTACCCGAGGCTGGAGGATAAAGTACACTGTAGGAGAAGAAATTAAAGGTCTTTAATTTACAGGTATAATTTAATAATTAAATTTCTTTATTAACATTAATGAAAAAATTTGAATCTATTACTTTATTTTAATATTTGATTAAAAATCTTTATAATTTTAGTATTAAAATTTTAATATTTTTAAACCTTAAATGAAAAAAAAACGAAAAAATTAGACTGAAAGTATTATGCATTCAACGCATCCATTCACTATTTTGCTGGATGAATAGCGCTTTTAACGAATAAAATACTGTTATCTAAATAAACAGCTAATTATACTTTGCGTGTGTGCCGTTATTTGTGAGAAGTTCACGTTTTCTCCACAAACACATTGATTGACCACCATGATGATCAGGCATGGTGGTCAAATAATGTTTTTCTGAAATACAGAGAGTTCCTGAACAGCTGACCGGTCAAGCCATCCAGTCATCCTTTGCTTCAGTGCATAAAATGGGATCTTAACTAAAAAAGTTTTTTTATTAAAAATAGTTCGTTTATTACTTTAAAAAACAGTATTTATAGAAAATTAGGAGATACAGCTAAAATGCTTCAGATTTAACGATGAAAAACATTCAAGATATTCACAAGCGTTAAATTTTAATAAATGCAGAAAGGAAATTTATAAAGGAATTTGTAAATGGATGCAATGAGTGTTCAATATATGTTAACATATTTACAAAGACCATAAAACAAACATTTCGGAAACTTGAAATTAGAATTGAGATAATTGTACCCTAAATCAATTTTTTTCTATTAACATATTTGTTTTCCGAACACATATTACACTAGTACTAATTATTCTAGCACATTTCAGAGTTTTGAAAGTTCATGGAAAAATAATCCGCAAAAACAATATGTATCAAAAATTTTTTAGAATAATTACTTTCATAAGAATACATTTTTAAAAAGAGTTAGAAAAGACATTTGGCAACTAACACTTATACAAGTTGTGAATGGTACCAAACATTCAGATTGGTTTCATGTGTGCCAACGTGGAACTAATTGTTATTCATAACATCTGCTCTGCAAGAATTATATTTACAGACATATTTTGTTGATTCATCGCTCATGTTTATACCTCGGCATTTTTTTTGCCATTTTCCTCGAAGACATGCAATTTTATCATTCATTATGATATCAATGATGAATACTTCAAAGATAAATTTATTCTTTTTAAAAACGGTCTATAAAAGACATTTCTAAAAATATATGGAATCTTGACAGAAAAGTTACTACCCTAAAATTCATCCAAAGAACAGAAACAATTAACTTTTCGAGTGTTAGATCTCTTATACTTTGATGTCTGAATATTTGTTTACAGTCGGTTCAGTTTTGAAGAAAATTTTGCAATTAAACCGTCGAGTTTGAGAAGGTTGATATCCACTTAATATGCTGTGAAAGGGCAGAGCGATTTACAAAAAATTACACCTTTAACAATTATGCAATTGTAAAGAATTCTTGAGTGCAGAGATTTCATACGCTTATGAAATGAAGCTGCGAAATCGAATTGGATTTAGCAATTACAGATTTTCGTATTGAATTTTGTACCGAATGATTTAGAAATCCATTTTTCTTGTAAAATACATAGGGTAAATTTAAATTTCAGCAAACAAAAAATTGTATAGATACAGTGAAATAAGTCCTAACCCTCCGACTGCGTAATTTTTTAAAATCACTATTTAGGTACAACGTTTGCAAACGTTTTGAAATGCAGTTGCGACAAGCGAGTTATTACTTATATAAAATGCTTTATTAGCATAATATAATCCAAAAGTATGAAAGTACTAAGTAAACACAGCTTGTGAAAATCGCAAGATGAAGTAGAAAATAGACTTGCTTCCAACCGGCGGAAACTGCGGGATACGCAGTCAGATGTTAATTGTACGACAGAACACAAATTTAAGCTTTTAGAATTGCATTCTGTAGATATTTTAAAATAAAAAATAGTCGCATAAAAGGAAAATAGAAGCGTTATGAAAATTGTAGAATTGAATGTGGATCGGTCACTTGATTGAATCCCAATGATCTAACATTATAGGCCACAAGATATAACAATGAGTTACGGAAGGATGAAAATATACCGACACATTGTAGATTATAGTTACTGAAAGGATTAACAATAAAGTTTCAGGAATTGAATTTAGCACCTGGAAAGTCGAAATCGCAAACCAAAGATTGTTCAAAGTGTATTAGACGCACAACTTTGCCCATTTCAAGACAAGAACAGGGGACTTCTTGAAGTCATTCTCTGTAAGGCGTTTGATTTGTGCCATCAGGGATATCTGGATACCCTGAACAGTCATGAAATCGTGTCTCTTCAGTGCCAGTTTGAGTCTGTTAAATTAGAAATGGTCGGGAATCAAGTTTGGGAACTAAGGTTAATAGACAAGCTTGAGGATCCCATTCTTCGCTGAGAAAGGCGTCGGAAATAAGGAAGAGTATTATCCATCAGGAAGAAAGAAGCTGCCACTTTTACGCAGGTATGGTCTCAATACGCTTCAGTAAACGATCAAGACTATCATGACAGAGGGAATGTTGATTGTTTAGGCTCCAGGAACCCATGAAGAATTGGTGGTCAAAAAAGGGTCTCTGTATTTCACCATGATCCTTCGCTCTTTAATTTCAGAAGGCAAATCTAGGGCCATGTAGAAACTGTTTCCTTCCCTTCCGTGCCTTGCTTTTCTTCTGCGTTTGTGAATCAAATGGAAAGTGCCATGTTCCGTCGGCAATGACGATGTGATGCGGTGAGAAAAAAAGCTTCAACTCCACAGTATCGAAGAAGTCTGTACAGAACTGGATTTTCTGAACATTGTTTTTTTTGACAGAGATGCACATACCTTTTTTTAAAACTTCATCTTTCCTAGATTGTCACGTTTTGTGGGTGAAGAGCAGCACATCCTCCATGTATTTTTGGAAATAAGCTTCGGAAACGAAATATCCAGCAATATTTGTCGTTGAATGAGGAAAAGATTGCTTTCCAAACAATTTCACAAAAATATAGAGGCAATCAGAGATCATTCACATTTTTATTCTATGGATGTATTTGCTTCTTGTTAATTTATAGCATTAACGATTTAATAATATATGTTCAATTTTCATAATCATCACAAGATCTGCAAACTGTTGGAGGACTGCCTTGGACACATCACGATAGTTATTGTTTTTACAATGACGTGAAGTACCTTGACGATGGATCAGGATAAAATATTTTCGTCAACGTTGAAAAGAATCTATCCACCTCGGATTCAGCTTCGTTTCACTAAGTAAGAGCTAAAATTAGAAAATGGGGAAATATTTAAATTAGTGCAAATCCGATATAAATCTTATGAGCGAGAAGAAATATTTCATAATATTGATGATATACTATAATACTCGATAAGATAAAAAGATAATATAAAAAATGTATGCACCGATTCAAGTTTGCAACCTATGTTCAGTGGCGCAATTATGTTAACTATTTATTACTGAGCGCGAAATAGGAATTGTTCGTGTAAGTTAGGGCATAAAATATGCAAATTAGGCTACTGACAACTTGCTTCTCACTGGACTCGTATTGTATTTCGCGTATATAGTGTCGTTAATAGTCATAGTTCCCGAGAATGATCTCGATAGAAAATTTTGAGGTTGGGTAAACACAAATGGAGGTCGCCCAAGATGAGAATTCCCCACATCAAGACATTGGATCGGCATTTTAAGCTTTAAATAAGAAGACTGTTTTGTAAAGAGTATCCAAGAGAAACAATTGCTTCCAAAGAAGCTTTCTGTAATAATTGCCTCTAAAATAGCCATTTAGCAGCTACAAAAGATGGTTTAGAACTTCAAATTGACACGCTCGAATAAAGCCACTCAATTGATGGCAAGGTCGTCTTACTAGGATGATTTTTATGCGGGAAAAATCAACGATTGTTGTCTTGCATAGGAGTCCATTTAAAGTGTTGTCAACGCGGCGTCGGGTTCAATGGAGCGAAGAGAAATGGGCCGTGTTCTTGCGTCCAGATACGATGATTTTTATAGTTGTTTTTTGATCTCGAAGGAACGAGAAATAATCAACTGACCCTCGTTAGTCCGTGAAATATCCTGTTTCAACGAAAGTGATTTAAATGGTTTGGGATTGGATCATCAAAAATGGCAACACTGAGCCATATACCTTTGATGGAGATCCTGTACTTGGTCACATATACAAGAGTTATTTAAACTCCATGTAAGGCTGCTAAGAGGTGTCATCTATACAGGAATTTTTAAATTGGTTGAAAAAGTTCTCCTGCATCGAGTATTTGATTGAAGAATACGTAGAAACGCAAGGTACTGCTCGAAAGGGTTGGACTGTTTCTTCGCCAGATTTGAATCTGATTGCAAAGTATGCGTGGGAAACCATTTCGAGCCCAATCGAATCGATACAAATGTCTCTCCACACTGTAGTAGCTGACTTTCGGATTCATACTGTTAGAAGAGCTGCATGCAAATCACAACCATTTATCAAAAATTTAGTAAATTATTTAAAATCAAAATGTTCACATTTCTGTCGCAGATGACCATATACTGTATTAAGTTTTCGATTCAAAAGCAGAGAGATAATTTTCATTATTTTTATGTTTCGATAAATTTCAATTTTTAGAGGTCAAACAACTTACAAACATGCAATTCGCATTAAATACTTTTGAACTTAATTATGCAAGAAGTAACAGTTTTACTTCTGCACTATCCTATAATTTTGAAAAGCAGTCTAAGCGTAACTAACGAAATAATCTGGAAACAATTTACTTAAGATTTCAAGATAAGTGGTTTGAACTCAACTATTTTCTTTGATTTCACAAATTTCCTTCCAGTTTAACAACAAACTCCATCAATTTTTCATAATTGAAAATATTTTCAACGAAACGCTTCCGTAAAATTTCCTATGCTTTAAAAATTTTAGTTTGCTTCCATCAGAAACTATCATTGGTTGTGCGTGCATCAGTTCGATAGAGGTTAACTGTTGAAACTAATGAACAGATCACATAAAACGTAACAGTCAAATGACCGGTTATTAGATAAAAACTTTATCTTTCCTGATTAAACTTTAAAAATATTGATTTTAGTAAGGAAATATTCAACGAAATAAATTTAAGATAATTCAACGAAAAATAATTGTGTAATTTCTATAAAGTTATCGTCTGCACAGACAGACGAAATTCGTTACGGGTGTTTTTGCCGAAGGTTGACGACAATGATAGATTTGTACAGCGAATGAAGTTTTTTAAATATTGAACTTAACACGCAACAGTCTATGCAAAAATTTGCATCAAGTTGATGCGATATGTGAAACGTATGCACAATCCAGTAACCTTATAAGGCAATAAGTTTTGCTCCAGGTAGAAAGACCTGCCGTTGTAAATAACGTAGGCTACACGTGTTTATCAGAATTAATAGCAAAAAATAAAGAATTGTTTGCCTTTAATAGAAAAAGTCATGAAGTCAAGTCCGAAAAGGGGCAATATTTTGTGCGAATTTTCTAATCAAAAGTTTACAATCGTTTGCAGTACCTTGCAGTTTTTATTGACTTAACCCTTTCGAGGCAGACGGGGCATCCAAGTATATTCAAATCAATGCAATACTTAAAAAAATAAGTCTTGAAAGTTGATATTAATTTTTAATGAACATAAAATATCGTTTTCTAATGAAAGCATAGTTTTAGCTCTATTAATATCAAAATTCAGCAACTTACTGTTCATGAAATGTGAGCATCTCGGTGGCACCCATGAAAAAATTACTACTTTCGAATCCCAGATAGTGGGGATCGATGATGGATCAGTTTAAAAAAAACTACTGCTGAGGAATGAAGTGGTCACGACGTCCTTGATCCTTGGCATCAGTAGGGATACAGTTTCTCTGAAACATTCTGGTCTGTTATCATAAAAATTAGGTGAATTGGCATCGTTGGTGGCATCTATGGTATGGTGTTTTACTTAACGAAGAAAAAAATTGGATTGCTGGACTGGAGTCATTGTTGCTCAAAAATCCTTACTTGCAATTCTTTGTCGTACCAGTAGATAGTTAGATGCTAGTATGCAATAGTAGCAGCCAAAATTAAGACCACAAACCAAGAAATCCCCTGTTCACATTTGAGGTATTTGCTGATGATTCTTCCCAACTCGTTCAGAAAGTAGTAGGATACTATCGGAATGCATTCGAAACGTCTAAAACGATGACATTGGGTTAAATATCAGAAAAGGCGAATAAAGAATGATCAAACCATAACAAAAATATCCTTGAAATTCGGAGAAAGCTCCCTATTCGTACAATCGAAAGAAAGTTAAATATCTCTCACTACATCACCGTAGTCAAATCTCTAAGGTATGGATTCGAAAAGAATTAAAAAAATTTAAATTGTTAAATTATTTACGAGTTTTTACAATTGTTTTTTAATTATGCTTGTATCCACTAAATACTAAAGAGCTTATCTCACTCATCTGAAAATATTCATCCTCATTCTAGTCAAGTCCCACAATGTTTGCATCTCAGTTTAATTCCTAAAATTCATCGATTATTTATAGTCCCAGGAACTTCTGTCAAGTTCTTTAATTTGGATACCATTTGAAACTAGACAAGCGTACTCCAAATTTGAAGCATGTTTGTAGTACACGCCTCATATGAACATTCATTAATCCCACGAATTTAAATTATTTCTGAACTCTCGAATTCTAGGAACCACAACATCTACTTAAGAAGCCCCTTCTTTTCTTAAAGTAGGGAATACTATGCGCATCCGTCAGTAAAAATAAATGCTGATTATTTGGGTGGCTGACAATTAGAGGTGGCGTCAAATGGTACTCTGAAATGAATGTCGCATTGCCATGTCATATACGGATGATTAGTAGAAAACGCAGAAGGTCGAGAAAATAGGTTAACCTAGACAATTTTTATAGGAAATATGAAACCAAGAATTTGAAAGTTATACTAAATACAAGTGAAATGTTTTTAAAACTCTCTAGAAAAAGATAGAAGATAGGAAGAACTTGGTTTAGGAAAAATAAGAAGCAAGAATGTTTGAAATCCATGTTTCATCATTAGTGAAAAGAACTGAATGTGGATTTAATCTCTCTATAATGAGAGTTTCATTAATTTTCCAAAGTTGAAGGAGTTTGGAGGAAGTCCTCTGATAAAAAGAATTGAACTTCATTTTTCTTCTTAAATCATTTCTTATTTCTTAAGAAACAAGTAAATTGCAAAACGCCGACATTTCAATGACGAGAAGATCATCCAGTGAAAAGTCATTTGGCGTACGTTGATGTATAACCACAGAAACGTAGCTGCCGTAAAATGTCATTTTGCCTACAAACAGTTTCGTGTAAGAAGGTCCTTAATCCGTAGCAGATTTTAAAGATTCCGGCTACTCAAAATTAAATTCATATACATCTTAACATTTATTTCAAACTTGACATCGCGGTAATTCCAAGTGTGCCGTTTTCAATGCGTGAATGTTTCAATTTATATAAACATTTCTACTAATAATAAAGGAGAATGTGCGTGTCTGTGTTGGCGCTCTACATGGCAAACCTCTGGACTTGGAGATACGAAATTTGGCACTAACATTCCTTAGAGGATGGTAATGTGCACCTCGGAGCAGTTGTTTTGAAATTTCAATTAACTAAAAAATAAGCGAAATTTTGGCTTTTTTCCTTAATTTTCGAAAATATTACAGCAAAAAATTATTTTTTACACCATTTGAAAGCGCAAAAAATCTTTTCAATGATATCACTAAAGCTGTCTTCTAATTTTAATAACCTTTTAAATATATTTTTGGCATAATTTACAATATTTTTCATTGTTGTAACGAATTTCAAACCGTTTTCATTTGTTTAAACAAATATTTAATTGCGTGTTTCTATTCCATTATTTAAAGCTTAGAAAATGATCTTTGGATTTTACTTTCTTCTATATGATAAATTTTTCCGTGAAATCTGTGAATGAAATCCTCAAGATTGTAAGTATATAATGAAATAATCCAGTAAACTGAAAGATTATCAATGCTATGTCTTAATTCCTTTTATCAGCGTGTTTTAAACCAATTAGCATGCTACTGGGCGTAAAATGTGCAGCTCCAATTTGATGAATTCAAATGCGTAATTTACGATAATGTAGACAAGGAACAGAACAAATGCAGGGCTACGAAAAGGACTCTGGTTCAATTTCTATAGCAAATTGGAGTTTAAAACCACTTTGTTAAGGAAACCATGATTATAAAATTATGCATAAGAGATCCAGCTGAAATTTTATTTCCGGCGATCAACATGGTCGCCGAAGGCGGCTAGTATTACATAATTAACAAACCTATTCTTTAATTATATTATTGATTAAATTATTTGATAACTTAGATTATACCAAAATCTGGGGAAAGGTTTTGTTTCCCAAATTGAAAGATTCTGTGAATCCACAAAATATCAAACTGACTTTTGTGGGTGCTTCATGCTTTTCATTTTTTACTATTTTCCGCTTTAAGACTATTGTGTTAAACTTGCGTCAATTTTATGGCAATTTTCAGTCATATGCATGGAATTTTTCAGATTTGTTCGTTATGATTGGGCTGTTCATCAAAGTGATCGCAAAATTCTTAAGGACTGATTACGGAAGACAAATTGTAGAAAATTAGAATGAATGAAATCTTCAACATATATCTTAATCGTTGATAAATCCAAACAACTTACCCTTTTTCCTGTTATCAAACTCATTTGAAGGTATTCGGCTATTATGCCATCCGCATTTGTTTTTATAGCCGAGTTTAAGAAACGGATTTAGAGACCACGCAATGCGCACTGTTTGACCCATCTGTTATAAAATTATTCCTTGTAAATTAGATGCTTATAGCTTAAGATTTGATAGAAACTGGAATTTCAAATTTTATTTATTGCTTTAGATCTATTCTGCTAAATAAAAAAAGTCATTTGAAGACCTAATTCATTCTTCATCGGTCGTCAAATGAATCTTTAGAAACAGAATGACTAAATTATCAAGTTAGATTTTAAATAGAAATTTCAGAACCTGATCTAGCTATTATACAAGAAACATTTTGGGTACCTATCATGCAATTGCACTTTGTAATGAAGATGCTCATACCGCGGTTTGCTGTATCCTAAGGTCTTTGATTTTTTTCAACAGGCTAAATTGCATTCATTAAAAATAGATACATTACATTGCTCGATTTTTACGCTGTCTTCAGTAGCCAGGATAAACTACACTACATATTTTGAGAAATCTTTTGTAATAATAACTTTGAATAGATAAAAGCAAGGGAAATCTTTACTACCTCCCATATTTTTATATACATTTCTGTATTTCTAAAATTAAACTTAAATTGTATTCTTTTCATGAATATGACCCTTTAGTTTTGTAGTCGGTAATAAAGTTAAATAAATTTAGATTTTTTTTAATATGGTCGCTGAACAATCCAAGTGGAGAAAATATATGGATCAATTAATCTGTATTTCAGCACGAAACATTAACAAGAAAATTACCTCGTAAGTGTTCAAAAATCCTGTTAAGAGTTCAATTCAGAAACAAGCAATTCACGCTCCTCATCGTCAAGACATTGCCCACTTTACTCACACATTCTACACCATATTTCACACTCCAAAGCAATTTTCACTTCCCGCTAGCTTGAATGTCACCACGATATTTGTCATTTTTCACTCACTTCTGTTCACCAACATTTTCAAAAGTCACAAATTGTAACAAGCAATGTACAAGTTTCATTCCACTCCTAATAATGATACCAAACCCCGCAATTTTTTCTAATCACGCTTCTCACCGCCAGACAGTTTTTACTCTGTTACACGCATTCCACAGAACCAGAACATTTCCCATTGCACACACACACAATTTACACCACAAAACATTGTCCTACTCCTCACATGCACTCCACACCATCAAGAAATGGTCCATTCCGCACACACATTCCACATCAATGCACACATAGCCCACTCCGTACACACTACACCACTTAATACGTTTCCCACTCCAAAGCAATTTTCATTTGAACACAAGTTTGAATATCATCAATTCATTTATCATTCCTCTCTCATTTATACACCAACAACAGGAAGATCTACAATTTTCACTCTCATCATTCCTCACCATCACGACATATCCCACGCGGTTCGAGCTCCAACACATATGCCAGCCTGCACTCCAATATATTTCCCACTCCATATTCTCCCACTCCACACTCCATATTCTCCCACTCCATAAATACATATTATCTCACCCATTCATTGACAGATATTGTCTCACTCCATCGATATACATCCCACTCCGCACATAACCAATGGATATCCCCGTTTCACACACATCCAATGCATATCCCATTCCACAGAGCTTCTTTCACAACCAATGCATATCCCATTCCACAGAGCTTCGATCACAACCATTGCATATCCCAAACCACAGAGCTTCGATCACAACCAATGCATATCTCCTCCTCAATCATTTCCCACCAACATAACCGAGACACAAGATTCACCGTACACGATTATCATCAAGCCATTTCCCGCTCTCCACACTCCATGCTTTCAACCAGCAC
>BGPR01000371.1:0-69537 GCA_013235015.1 Araneus ventricosus
CAAAATTGTCTGGATCAGATGACAAAGGCGTCAGTGGGCGACTGTTTAAAATACCTTCAATTTGAATAACAATAGTCAAAAATTGTTCAATTGTTAAACGTGAATTACCAACAGTTCTTTTTAAATGGTGTTTGAAAGATTTAACACCCGCCTCCCATAAGCCACCGAAGTTAGGTGATCTTGGTGGAATAAATGTCCACGTCACTTGTTCATTTGTTAAATAATTGGCTAATGGCTCTGGAGGTCTACTAAACATACTTTGAAAACGTTTTAAATCTGAATTGGCACCTTTGAAATTAGTTGCGTTATCAGTACAGATGGATGAACTAGTACCTCTTCTACTAAAAAATCGTTTTAACGTTGCAATCATTGCATCTGCAGTTAAGTCAGTGACTGTTTCTAGATGGATAGCCTTTGTAGCAAAGCAAATGAAAACAGCCACATAACATTTTTGATAAATACCTTTCCTTTGACCTTTGTATTTGATATAGAAAGGACCACAAAAATCAATCCCTACATGATAAAATGGATAACTGGGATTAACTCTATTTGTTGGGAGGTTTCCCATAATTTGCGTTACAATTCTTGGTTTATTTTTTGCACATATGACACAATCATGAATAATTTTTCTGGCTGTATTTCTGCCAGATAAAGGCCAAAATTCCTGTCTAACCAAATATAGTAAAGTTTGCGCTCCGACATGTAAATATTTAAGATGAAAATACTGCATGACTAACAATGTGAATTTATTATTTTTTGGGAGCAAAATAGGAAATTTTTTATCAAATGACAAATCAGCATTGTTTAACCTTCCTCCCACACGTAAGATATTGTTTTCATCTAGAAATGGATTCAAACAACTTACCTGACCCTTGGTAACAATTTCACCCTTTTCAAGAGATTTTATTTCAACCCTAAAACAAGTTAGCTGCACTAATTTGACTAAAGTTAACTTGGCCAACTGCAATTCCTTTAGGGTTAATGGACCTAAACACCTACTGGTACTTCTCAAATTATTGAAAAATCTGAAAATAAAAGCTACAATTCTAATTAGTTTACAAAAATTATTTGAAACATTAAGAAGATTATCTAAAAATGATGAGTCCACATTTGAAATTAAACTGCAATTAGTCAAGTTTTTGAGTTCAGATAAATAAAGTTTATCAGAAGAAACGTCTATGTTCTGAACAGGAATTTCCAATGAATCATCTTGCGACATTTGAGGGCCATGCCACCACAAAGTCAACTTTGCGAGTTCTTGAGGATCTGTTCCCCTAGAAATAATGTCAGCTGGGTTCAGGTGAGACGATATGTGTCGCCATTTACAGCTCTCTGTCAAGTCTTGTATTTTAGATACTCTATTACCGATGAAAGTCTTCAACTGGTTTGGTGGGGTGTTGATCCATGCGAGGGCTATGGTGGAATCTGTATGCAGAATGACACCATCTATTTTCATCTTGAGAGCATCAATTATCTTTTCCACTAATTGTGAAAGAAGAAGACAAGCTGATAACTCCAAACGTGGAATAGATATTGTTTTGATTGGAGCTATTCTGGATTTACTGGCGATAAGTTTCATGACAACTGAATTGGTTTCACTTATGCTTTTCATGTAGACCACAGCTCCATAAGCAGCTTGCGAAGCATCAGCAAAGCCAACCAAGATGGTTTTCTTGATGGCATCTGCTAAAAGGAATCTGTCAATATGCAGTTCTTCAATGAACTTTAAAGAACCCACAAAATGTGTCCATTGCTTTGCAAGAGGTTCGGGAAGTTCACCGTCCCAATTCACTTTTAGTTGCCATAACTTTTGAAGAAACATTTTTGCTTTTGTTATAACAGGTCCAATGAAACCTAAGGGATCGTACAGCCTAGCTATCACACTCAAGACATCCCTTTTGGTACAAGATGCCTTCTCAATGATTGACACTTTAAATGTGAAGGTATCCTCTGTAGGTTTCCATGTAATTCCTAATGTTTTTACTGATGGTTCAGTTGTAGATAAAAACTGGTGTTCCTGATCATTTGATGCACAACTGTTCCATAATTCTTTCGAATTGGAACTCCATTTGTGCAGAGTCATTCCACCAGCTTTTAGCATGCTGTGCAATTGTGATTGAAGCTTCTTTGCCGTGCCCAAGTCTGATGCTCCAGAAACTATGTCATCCATATACGCATCTTGTTGGGTGACATCTGAAGCTAATGGAAATCTTGAAGATTCATCCAAAGCTAACTGTTTCAGAGTTCTTATTGCTAAGAAGGGAGCACTGGCTGTGCCATATGTCACCGTTTTGAGCCTGAATTCCGTTGGGTCTGCATCCTCTCTGTCTTTCCAAATGATTCTCAACAGGTCACGCTGTGCTGGATCTATGAGTATCTGGCGGTACATCTTTTGAATGTCCGTTGTAAAGGCAAATTTATGCTTTCTGAATCTTGTCATAATTTCAAAGATGTCTTCCTTGACAAGTCCCTTCAAAAGGTGATCATTGAGACTGCTGCCGGATGTTGTAGGAGAAGAGGCATTGAACACAACACGAAGCTTTGTTGTTGTTTTTTCAGGTCGAAAAACTCCATGATGAGGAAGGTAGTAGCAAAGAGGTGAAGCTGATTTTACATCATTCACTTTCTCCATGTGATCGAGATCCAAGTATTCTTGCATGAAATCTTGATACAGATTTTTCATTGCTTCATCTCTTGAAAGCCTTTTCCAAAGCTGATCTAGTCTTTTTATTGCCATGGTTTTGGATTCTCCTAACTTTTCAATGTCCTTTACTGGCATCTGTACAATATACCTGCCTGTTTCATCACGTTTATGCGTTGTTTTGTAATGATGTTCACAAAACTCTTCTTCTTCACTTAACATTTTCGCAGGTTCATTAATGGTCTCTACTTCCCAGAATTTTCTCAAACAATCATCTATACTTTGAACTTGCGATATGAAACCACAGTATTGTACTGGGGTACTTGAATTGGCAGCTCCAGAGGCTACATACCCGAAAACTGTGTTTCGAAACACTAGACCACTATTGGGTGACCTGATTTGATCATTTTTGATAATGTCAAAGAATGACTGAGCACCAATTAGGATATCGATTTTCCCTGGGGTTGCAAATTGAGGATCTGCCAAATTATCCGGAATAGTTGCGTTTTCCAAATTGTAGGTAACTATTGGTAGAAAATCGGTTATCTTAGGAACCACAAGGAAGTCCAGTGAAGTTCTATAGGATCCACTTCCGTTTTGAATTGTCGCTCGTAATCTTGATTTTACTTTAGTTTCGTTTCCGCCTAAACCAGAAACAGCGAAATTTGTTTTTTCTTGAGGAAGACCTAACCTATTGGCGAAGTCTGCGGTCATTAGATCTTGACCGGATCCTGAATCTAGAATTCCACGTGCTTGTAGAAAGCTGCCATTGAAGTGATTTAGCACCCATACTTTTATGGTGGGGAGAACTGTGCATTTATTTGTTTTATCTATGCAAGAAAAGGAATGAGCTATGTTATCCTGTGGAGATACATTACTGCGAAATTCACCTGCGTTGGGATTCAATTCTTGACTGTTTGCTACTTTCTCGACAGGTACTGCATTTGGGAGATTGCGATGGACTGTATTACCGTTTCTATGCAATAGCGTGTTGTGACGACAACCACATTCTTTACAAGTGCTTTTTGAATTACAAAACTTAATAAAATGCTGATCACTCAAACAATTTAAACAAAGTTTGTTCCGAATTGCGAATTGATTTCTCTGATCGACAGTTAATTTCATGAAAGCTTCACATTTGAAAATTGGATGGTTCAACTTACACATGGCACATGGACGCTCAACCTTGTTAGGTTTCACAAAGAAAGTTTTTGACTTTCCGTTTCTGTCCAGAAAAGGCTTGGGTTTGACAGCTGCGTTTTTATTGATGTTTTCTAATATCTGAGCTCGCTTTTCTAAAAACGAAATTAAATCATCTAATTTGGGAACTTCATTAGAACTTAAGCTAGATTCATAATATTGCCGTGACTGTTTGTCTAGCTTACTGATAACAATGTTTAAAATTAAAACATCTGAAAGATTATTCCTATTATATTCAAGAACTTTTAATCCACGGATGCTTTTCTTTATATTGTCAGTTAAATTTCTCAGATCTTTGGCTGACTCAGTGGTTAATTTTCCTGCTTCTAAAATTTCATTTATGTGAAGTTCTACTAACAACCTTTTATTTTCGAACCTGTCAGTCAATGCTTTGAATAATGAGTCGAAAGTATCATCAATTGATTGCAAGTCCTTTGCAGGTCCAGTTAATGAAGAATTTAGATAATGCAATTTTTGTTCTTGTGATAGTTGACTGTTTGATGTGATTAAGTTGTTAAATTGCAGTTTGAAATTGTTCCATTCCTCATATCTACCTGAGAATTTTGGGAGAGGAATTTCCGGCAATTTAATAGTTGGAGTATTTGAAAACGAAACAGTACTTTGCATGGAAGTTACTGTTTTTTCCTCCAACAACTTGATTTGTTTTTTAATCTTTATGCGAGATTTAACAATGCTTTCACTAAATTCCTCACTTTCATTTATTTCTTTATCATACTCATTTGGATCCGAAATAGATGCTTCTATTTTAGAATTCAATGAATTTAACGAGCTGTCCTTAGCGTTTAACTGCTCTAAAAGTTCAACAAAATAGTCAATTTCTTTTGCTTCCGTTTCAATGAAATTATCTAATTCTGAACTTAATTTCGTAATGGCATCTCTAATTGATGAGCGCTTTCTAATAAGTTTTTCTAACTTTTCCATCCTTGCGATTAAACAGGAAAACAAAGTAAAGAGATTGTCCTACCTTGCTGATGACGCGACGATGCTTATCCAATCACTGTTGTGAATAATCCCTTTGTGAGCACTGTTACATTGGAATAAACTGTTATTTTTATTCCAATCGTGAGCACAAACACTATGAATCAAATATTCCGTTTGACGTTTTTAAAATGCGAGGTCTCATGCGACTAAATGTACATTTTCTTTTTTTTAAATGCGATCGCTCCGCTCGACGTTGACCAGAATGTTTATTGAGAGCTTTTAAAGTATACACTGCGAGAAACACACCGTTGCGATGGTTTGATGGGAACAAACTGAATGATTTCAACAGAACAGCAACAGGAAATACCATCCATAAATCAAAAAACAAAAAAATACATAACAACCAGAGGGCGCGAGCGAGAGGCAGACGCACTGGCGCCAACAAACGCCTTGATTCAAAGCAGAGTACAGAACTAGCGAACGAGAAGTATGCGAAGGAAGGCACCCTCGACGTCAGAATCTACTCGGCCAATGAGAGTGCGTTTCGGATTGCATCATGATTCCTGCTATTTCAGTGCATCTTTCGCTCTCAATAATTAAAGAAATAAATTTTTCTGTAAAATTTAACTTGCATATTTGAAATTAGAATGATTTTTTCTACAAATACAGATGGCTTTCATGTGTTTTTAAAAAATGCTGAAGCTCCCCATTGCTCTATTATAAATATTTTACATAAAAGAATTATCAACTTCTCTATTGTAGAATTTTTATGATTAATTATAACCAATAAAATTATGTTTGCATTTAAAAAAATCTTCAATATTAATATAAGCAGTCCTAAAAGAACTGAAACAGTTGAAATTAATAAAAATTATTTCCATATTTCTTTGCACTTTACAATTTTGCTTAATCTGGCGAGATATGTGGTAAAAAGAGAAATTCTAACCAGAATGAGATACCTAATTTTAAAGAGAAGTTTTGAACCTAGCAAGAATATTATGAATAAACACCCTACTTAAGTTAATTTATGTGCGATAGCTCATTTGAATTTTTAGAGGAATCTGTTCAATCCAAATGTAATTGAAAATGAATGACCACAATTACTGGAAACTAAAACTTTGCAAAAAGTGCTTAATTTCTTAAACGGTTTATGAAAATCATTCATGCATATTATTTAGTAAAGACCTTCGTCCATTTTCCTTTAAAGATGTGAAACAGAATTATCATAACATGATATAAAACTCAATCACCGAATCAAATAAAAGTAAATGAATGAAAACAAAGTAATAAAAAAAATGCCCAACATTTAACATAAAAAATAAACAAATGGATATTTAAATATGCATATATTTAAAATAAATTTGTTATGGAATTACTCAATAGAAATATGGAAAGAAAAAGATTTTGATAACATATTTTGTAATTAAAATGTTCCAAAAATTGAGATTAATGAAAAGACACAAACTATAACTAAAAATTTAATCAACAATACATTATCTGGTACAGACTGCTTAATCAAAAATCTTTCTGTTACGTGTAGACTATTTTCTGAATATGAGTTAAACTTATACAGCAAAAGATAAATTATCAAAAATATGTACAAAGATAATAGTAATTACTCAAATGTTTTCATATGAATCAGGAATCAAAGATTTTTTATATAAAACCAATTTAAAAACATGAAAAATACTTTTTGATTAATTAAGTTCACAACGAATACATATTGCACCAACTTTAACAAATAAAAACTAGCAATAAAAGTTATGTTATATGTATTGCAAATTTATTAGTAAATGCACACCAATACAGGCTCTTGGTAAAAGCAACCTTTTAAATAAAACTTCAAAAAGATGAGAATTTTGTAAACTTGGTAAAAATTTTGATAAATATGCTCTTCAAATGAACTAAAAAAAAAAAAAACCCTGCATGGTCTGAAATGATTAAAAAAAACTTAATATCAGTAGGTATAAAACTCTTATAAAAGTGAAATAATCTGAATGTGATATTAACCTAAAATAACCATAGAAATTCTTATTAATTAGTCATAAGCATAAATAAGATGTACAATGTATTTAACAAAAATCCGAAAATTACACTTCATGTTTTCGCATAAATAAGTAATCAAAACAAAATATTCTTTTCTACTGAACACTATCATGTGGAACAAATAAATAATACAATCACGAATATTCTTCCAGGAAAAAATAAAAATGCAGCACATATATATATAATTTTTTTATTATTATTATTTGACTTAAGAATTGAAACAAAAACCTTTTTTAAAAATTTTCCTGAGACAAGCAAGTAACAGAAAAATAACCATAAACTAAAAGAAACTGAATTGTTGCAAACATCCAAATAAATAAATATTTAAAAGAGTAAAAACCAACTAACTATTAATAACAGAGTGAAACTGGTTATTTATTAAAAGTATAAGATGAATAATGTAAATAAAATGCATCTTCTTCGTTCAATACGTATGTGTATATGGTGCAACCAATTAATGGTTCTATTTAAAGAAATATATACTTTTCCCTAAAAAATACTAAATTAAACCATCATCTGCAGAAAAAAATATCTGGTGATATCTTTGAAATGGAAAAAGTAAGTTTTAAAAGTTATCATACATAGATCTGCATCATATATCTATTTTCTTGAATAAATACATAGTTTCTAGTTGTTTGGTGTTAACAATAAGAAAATGCAGGAGCAAAACTTTCATCTTAAATGCAATTCACTAAACTTTCACAGCAAATACTCACTCAACATGAAGAATACTCAATGATAAATTCCTGATTAAATGAAGAATTTCTTGTCTAAGTCCTTTCAATTACAGATTAAAATATTTCCAACATGAAATGAGTCGATTTTTCATGACCTTAAAGATTGTCCATGATTATGAATTAAAAGATTCAGGAGACTGTTGCATGCAAAATAATGCGGATTAATCAAAAGGGGAAATATCAATATTTCAGTCTCATAAAGAAGAAAATATTATAAAAAAATTGATGGGTTATTTACAAATGGATGATCTGTATTGAAACAAGGAATAAATCACGGCAATAAGTTTAATTTATAAAAAGTGCTTTGCAATTTAAAAGAGAAATTTGTAATTATAGTATAAATATTAAAGAGTATCTTGAACATTACCTATTTCCTAAAACTAGTCCCAAATTTACAATGTCAAGTTTCCACAACAAAAATTATAATAATTTTTACTTGAATTTTATAACTATTCTTGACTTTGAAGTCATCTTTTTAGAATTTTGAATACCATCCACCATAAAAGTAAGCTGTTCTACACAATATAAAACTAGGCAGAACTGGATATGGATAATGGTAAATTTAGATTTTATTAAAAAAAAGGTGATTTTCAAAACAGAGACTAGAACTTGTATAATGAGTTCAATCAAAGAAAAATAATGATGGAAATAAAAATCTGTGCTGAGGGCTATTAACAAGAATAATTCGATCACAATTCCAACAGAAATTCATGCATATATATTTCATTAATGTTCCTTCACAGTTATCACAAGAAATGAAAAGCAAAAATAGCCTTTTTTTATATTCAGAGGTCAAATATGAAACTCTTCAACGTGCTTCTTGAATTAAGTAAAAATGTTTCTATATATAAAGATTGGTTATCTATACTAAGACAATGATAAAGGTTACAAGATGAACCATGGACTTAAGGTTTTAATATTTCTTAATAAAATTTAATTCACATGAAACTCACTTTAATGGACTGAGAGAAAATAAAAAATATAGTTTAGACTACAAGTATATTAAAATGTACTTCAAAATATGTTTTTGCTGTTTCATCAAGTTCATTTTCCTCCCTACTACTCACTTGATAATTACTCTGCTTATAGTAAAAAAAACTTTTCAATGAGTTAGGACATTAGAAAACAGTTCACTGATCTGAAATAATACAATAAGAAATTTAAAGAATTATCCTTAAAAACAGTAACATCTTTTTTTAACACACTGAAATTTGTCAGCAAGCAATGTTTAACCAAAGGTTTAATATCTAGATTAAAGTACAGATCAGTGGTATTTAAAATTAGTTTCTTTCATTAGGTTTTCAATAAAATTTTCTTTGATTACAAGAATACTGCAATGATATTCTGCACACAGTTTTCAATATTTGAAGTAATAAAGCAAAAATTCAAATGTTTCTGCATCAAACATTCTGCAAGCACAATATTACTTTTCAATATGAAAGAAATGTCTATGTCAAGGCTAATTTCCCTCAAAAATTCTCAATTTTCCTTGCAATATATATGACAGTCAAGTCCTTGACACTGACTGAAATTCTTTGAAAATTAAAAGTTCTTTTAAGATAAATATGTCTGGACATATTTAAAATTATAACTAGATTTAAGCCATTTGACTGAAATATTGAAAACAAGCAAGGCACACCAACGACTACTAGTGAAACTCAACAGAAAAATTTAAGCCAATGCAAAATGATTAACTACAATTTTAAATTGAAAGGGTTTTTTTTTTTGGAAAGTTGGTTTTACATTCTCATTAAGGCTGTAAAGTCATGGAATAGCTGCTTAAGAGAGAATTCTTACTATACATACTATATACATACCTAAATTAAATATTTAACAAAAATATGAGAATCATTTTAAATGTGAACATACAAAGCAACATACTACAATAAAAATTATATAGCTCTGTGATTCAATTCTTTATTTTTTAGCATATTTGTGCTATGCTTAAAATTAATCAGAATAAAAAATAATTCATGCTTTAAATTATTCTACTTTCAGAAAATAATTTTAATTCAATACTTTCACACATAACCAACTATCATTATCAACATGTGGAAAAGTGGTTAGAAGAGGAAAGAGAAGAGAGATTCTACCATGAATATACACAAATGAAATGCTATAAAACATAAAAGAAATTTAAAGAGGGGTGGGTAGGGTTACAATGAGGGATGATTCAATGTGAAAAATCACCTTATGATCTAATTTTAAAATAAGTAAAAAGGAGATGGAGATTAGATTATAGTTTTAAAAGTGAATGATGTTTAGCCTACTCACTCAAAAAAAAGAGAAGAAAAGTGCAGTTCCCTTTACAAAAGTATAGAGTTTTATCAAAACGAAGTCAGTTACAAGTATTTTATTCAAGTTAATGGAACAGAACACATGCATGGGTGGTAAAGGAAATTTGCAACGTTATTTCTTTAAAGAACTCCCTACTTTTAAACTTTTTAAAAGATAAAAAGAAGAAATGGAATTAAGCTCTTTAGTTTCAATAACCCGAATACACAACTTTCATTTAAAAAATATACAAATATTAGTTAATACAAAATAGTAGAACACAGAGAAAGTAAAGAAATAGTAATAAAGTCAAATTGCAGTAAAAAGAATAAGCAAATGGAATGACAGTATAAAGATATAATGTACTAAAATAATAATAAAAAATCACATAAAAGTATCATAAAAAGAGAGAACATGTTCTTTCCTTTTCAACAAAGAAAAATTCATTGAAAAAAATAAAGCATGAGAAATCAAATTAACCGAACACTGCATTTTTCTTGAAAAACCACAAGTTGTTCTTTTGAGCAAATGAATTATGCAGTGCTCATAAACTAAGTTTTCAATATAATATGTTCCCATATTTGGTAAATCAATGATTATCATGATTAAAGTTCAGTTACACATTCAAATTATGTTTCTAACTTTACAATATACAGTGTTTTATTTAACCTATTATGTCAAAATCATGTTTTATATTTAAGTATATCCTTCAAGAAACATTGGCACTTGTATAAGAAAACCACATATATTTATCTGTAGAGAATGTGTTTTCCGATGTAACTGACAATGTGTATGCTTCCCTTTCCCGACAAAATAAAGGCAAGACTGAAGGAATAACAATAAATAAGAAGGAATATTATAATACTAAGTGTAATGATAGCAACACTTTTAAATATCAAAGTGTAACAGATGGGGTGGGTGTAAGGAAATTTTATATTGATGCTTGAATAATTTCATACCTTTCACAGGATTAAAAACATCTTTAAATCAAACAACAGGAGGAAATTTCTTTTTCCCATTATCATTTATGTAAACAACAAACATTTCCTTTTAAATAAAGAGTTTTAGAAGATAAAAGATGAGACTTATTTATCGAGAATATAATTATGGACAGGTGTTGTGATAAAGTTAGCAATTTCTAAATGTATATGATAAATGTCAATTTCCTTGAATGGGAAAAAAGAATTCCTTCACATTAAAAAAAAATAAAATGTTACTTTCATAATGAATGCCATTTTCTTTTCTTTATATGACTTGTTTCAGTGCAACTAACAAGAAAATAATATAGCTTTTTACAAAATTAGTAAGCTCAAGCCATTCGTTAAAAGAGCTACAAATTATTTTTTTATTAATTTGTGCAAAACCATTCTTATACCCTTTTCTTTCTTAATATTTTAAGTAGCATTTTCATATTTAGGAAAACTGTGGTTAGTGCCCGAGTTTATCTTAGATTCTACAATGTTTTACCATACAAGGTGACATTTTGATATCGAAATTAGCTTTGGCATATCCATGTTCTTTTGCGTAAAAAAAAAAAAAAAAATCTTCACGGTACACTCATGAAGAATTTCACAAGCTGTAATCAAATTTAAGTCATTGATTGAAGTTTTCAGCAAAGAATAATTATCAGACACTAATTCAACACGAATGCTACTTACCTTTTATTCTCAACCTTGCTTATTATTTATTAAAAAGGCATTGTTGTATCTGCATACTTTGTTTTGCTCATAACATTTGTTACAACATACTTTTTAATGCTTTTTTTAAAAGCCCATATCCTGTAGTTTCATAATCTTAATTGTGATATTATTTAAAAATTCTAATTGACCTTGCTTTATGGTACAACCTGGAAAATTAATAAGCAGTTTAAACAATTAATAAGAAAATGTACAAAAGGAAAGTACAGTATCTTGTATAACAAATACACAGTAAAAGCTGTTCCAGCAAATATAAAAGCTATTAAAATATATGTTCACATATCATAAATTAACTATATATATATATTTGAAAGATATCAAAACATTTTATGCTGTATAAATTCTTAATTTAGAAAACAGGATACTACACTTTCCATGACACAATAACTGGATACTGCCGACTTTTTATATTTACTATGAAAAAATGGTAATTTCCTTACTTGTGATATATATTATTATTCCTTCATCCCTTAAAAAAAAATATTTCATCCATATTTCACAGATAAGCAACATCCTCAGTATTTAGAGGGATCAAAGTTCAAGTGAACCACGTCCATGAAATTCAGATCTCAAAGTTGATTAGCTGCATTTAATTGTTATTGCTGTCTGGTGGATACAAATTAAACTATGGACTTGAATCATTACTACAGAGGAAATATAACATTCCTACACTACCATGGTAGTGTTAGTGCAAAAATGGACAAAACATAGTTGGGTCACTTCAACTCCAAACCCTCCATTAATTGCCCATGGAGAATTTGTTTAAATAATGAATATTTTCATGCTGAGATAGAATATTTGATTTAGTTCTTCATTTGTACAGATATTATCATAGTAAATAACAGGTTACTATAACTTAAAATGACATGTGGTTGTCTTACACAAGTTTCATTTTATACCAGAATGACTTAACTGCCATCGATTAAAATGCAGTTACAAAATGTAGAATAAATTAAGTCACTTGCATAAAAAAATTAATAAAAGATGATTTTATTTTCTTACTTTAAAGCAAAAACCTTAAAAAAATAAATAAAAACAGACATTTTAACAATCTTCAAACCCATTAAATTCACACAGATGAAAATGAATACGTTTTTCAACCCTTTAACTGCAGATACTTTCTTATGTATGTGGTTTATAAACCACACCCGCAGTTAAAGGGTTAAATGATAAATAAATATTTAAGATGCCCTATCTCAAGAAGCACTACATAATATAAAAAATATATATAATTTGGTTTGGTTGTGTCTCATGGTGCAAGAACCATCTTTGGCTATATTTGCACCACAAAAATATAGTAAATAAATAAGTAAAAAAATTTTGTAAATACAGATTATACACATATATTAATGAATAAACTGAAGTGTTAATAGCTGCTTGATTAACTCAAAAACTGGTACACTATGAATAAAGGAAACTTTCAAATGAATGTGACAAATTTTCTTATCTGCGATATCATGATTAAATTTAGAAGAGAAATTTCTTCTTGGTCAAAATTAGTCAATTCAGCAATTTAAAAATAACAAGCATATAAAATATAAGCAAGATTAGCTATACCTGACTGAAAATAATTTAGGTGCAAATTTTTACAACACTGAGTGCAGCATTGAGTAATGCACACCAAACATGTATAATTGCAAATTCTAATAGAATAACAAAAGTTCAAGAATATTAATGCTGATATATTCATATTCTAAACAGCAGAAATACAGACAGCTGAAAAAGGTAAAATAACATGACAAAGAATGTCTACTTATTTTTGACAAGTATGGGTACTAATAAATGCACTTTTTGAATGTCATAATATATTAAATAAATATATTATTTTAAACAATAAATTACTTAAAAGCAGCTATTTTCCACAAATATGTAGTAATGAAGACATGAACAATACACAACACTGTTTTCTAAATAATATATATAATTTGTACACAGAATGTCAAGTTAAATATAGAGACTGGTTCAGACTGATGCATAAAGTCTAAAGTGTGATGTTTTTGAATTATTTAAGGGCAAGAGAACTAATGGCTTACATCTGAAGAGACTACTATATATTTGCTTTTGTTATGGCTCTAAGGGCCGATATTACTGTAAATAAAACAATAGAAATTTTTTGAAATGACAAAAGTTTCACTTACTGTTTTGAGAAGATTAGAATTGCAGAATAAAGGTGTTACTCAAATGAATTAATTAATAATGAGGTTGGAAATTGCTACACATTCATGTGTTCAGATGAGTTGCCAGACAATGAGATAATTGTAAAATTTCTTCTCTCATCCCCCTCCCCCTTTTTTTTCTTTTGAAATGTACTTAGTCATTCCCTTTAAGACTGGTTAAATTCAACTAGTTGATTAGAAGCTAAATTCACTTTTCAGCATCCTCAAAAATTAAGACAGGTTGAAATTTTTTCTTCTTCTATGATGCATTTTCTTGCAAAACTGATTTTTGCACTTAAAAGGTTTTCTGTTTTACTCCATTTTGTCAGTCAAAGAAATAAGTTTTAGAATATTTGTGCTGAAAGAAGACAGTCAAAGCCAAAGAATCTCAACTTAAACAATCCAACAGTTACCTACAAGTGTCATTTAAAAATTTTTTAGTCTGAACTATATTATTATGTCATAAAATGTTACATCCACTGTTTTCTGATTGAACAGAATTATACTAAACTAAACTGTCCCTTGAAAATCACCTAACTAATTTTAAACGTTAAATATTTGCTTAAATGAAACAAATGAAAATTTAAAAAGAAAAGTAATGCTTACCCATCAGTCTTACATTTTTAAAAATGCAGTCTTAGTATTTAACTGACATACTAAATATTAAACATGTATATAAACATAATCAAATAAACACTGAGGTATAATCTTTGTGATTAGTTTTGTATAAACACTACAAGTTGGAAGTACTTGAGACAAATTAAGAACATCTAAAAAATTAAGAAGTATGAAAGTACATTAGTACGAAAAGTATAACCATATTAAACTAGCATACACAAATTAACATTCACAGTGAAAGTGTGACAGCTCATAAATAGTAAATAAGAAACGAGAGCATACAATTCAAAAGTATGCTATATCTGAACTGTAAAGGCAATCTCAGGTAGAACACAGCTACAATTATCAATCGTAGCTTAAATTTGGAAGGTGAAATTGCTACAAATAGCAGGTACTAAAGAACACATTCTATTTTCTATAACTATTTGTTTTGGAATGTTTTCCATAAACATTATAAACTCTTTTGATAGTAGAAAAACTAATTATCACTGCTTGCTGTACAAAAGTTCAATACTCGGTATTTCCGTTTGGTACTTTATTTGGGTAGTCTAAATTTACTAAAATTGTTATTTTGTTAGGATCTTGGTTTGTGGGAGTAATGTCACCATTTGGAGGAGTCATTGAGGCGCAATGTGTAGGAGAACGATCCAGCAACAATGTAGATGATGAAGGGGCTTTTGATGTGGGGGAATACTCATATGGCACAAAAACACGAATAGCATCAGGCGAGTGTGTTCGTGAAGCAGGTGGAGATTGTCTGGAAATGATGTTAGCTGATATTTTGGCATCAACATTATCATACATGGACAAAGTGCGTCGCAGTTCAACAGGACGAATTGCTGGACTCTGGGGAGACATGCTCTCACCATGTGATTCTTTGTGCCTTGTTAATGTCGTGCTGGGGCTTGAAAAACCAGATAAAGCAGACAAATCTGCGACAGAGGTTTGAGAAGTCTCTGCCAAAGAATTTCTTGAGCTCAGCGGATCAACAATTGAACTACCATTGTCATTTTCTATGTTATCAGACACTTTACAATAATTTAAGTTGCTAATATTTTCCGTATCCGATTCTACTTCCTCTCTTCTTTTCCAAACAGGAGAATGAGAACCATCATTTTCTTCCTACATAAATGAAAGAACCAAAAGCATTGAGCACAAAGATCAGTAATAGATATATATAAATAGGGACAAATGCAAGAGTAAAATTTAAAATTTTTCTTTCTATAGCCTTAAAAATTCATTTGTTGGAAGGGGAAATAAATACTATAATATCAAAATGAGTGCAAAACACTACCTGATTGTTTATTTCATACACTGCTATATCTTCTTCTGGAGCTAAAATATGATTAATGCCATTTTGTTTTACTTCATTGCTTTTCTCATCACTTTCTTTGATTGCTTTGCTCTCAGGATGCAAGAATGATTCAATCAAACCAAAAGGTTTCTGAGGAAGTTCATGAGGAGGAGCTCTACCAGGATTTTCTAATTTTTGTTTATGCAGTTCTTCCATGGATGCTTGAAGTGCTTCAACAGCTGCGTCATCATGGTAACCAAAATCTTGCTCAAGTTTTACTTGCAGAAATTCAACTAATTCTTCCATATTCATTTTTAAAAGAGTTTCTGTCAACAAATTTTAAAAATATCATGATAGGTTTTTAAAAAAATTTACAACAAAATTTCAAATATTTTGAAATGGAACCTTATCAAACAATTGAAAAAACTTGCATAGATAACTAATACTGATGGCTTGAATTTATCATAAGTTTCAAGAAATCAACAACTGACTAAAATTAATAACTGAAAATCAATATTCAACAAAGAGTAAAGTTAAAGAAAAAGACTGTTTAATGTCAGCAATGTAAATGAAATTAAAGCTATCAGATAAATGAAAAATTGCATATTTATCTAAGTAAATTATACTAAACTACAGGGTGATTCATATTAAAGAGGAAGCAGCAGATATCTCCTTCAGAAAACTATAAACTGTTAATGCAATTAACAGTTAAACTATTAACTGTTAAGTTATTCAAAATGTGCACACATTTTTCTAGGACATCCTATATATATTTAGTAATACCTTCACTTGCATGAACTCGAAGTTTCATGGTTCTCCTCCTGCTTTGAATGTTTTCCATTTTATAATATAAAACAAATGCAAAATTCAGAAATAAAAATAAAATTTGTACATTCTTAAAAAAAAAAAAGAGAGCTGGAAGCAATGCTAGAAACTGATCAAGTTGCTCATGTAACAAAAGAAGTTGTCAATCTTGCCAGGCAAATAATTACATTTGGATACAACTACACAATGTCAAAGAGCTGTTGAAATCACATATTTGATGAGCATATAGAAATGCATGAGCAATTTGCTACTATAAAAGCCAATACCTCACATCCAGATCCACCAGGAGAGCAAATGACAATGGCAATCGAAGGTCTTGGCTCAATTGAAAAATGGTTACAAATTAAGGTGAGAATAGATTCTAATGAGGAACAAATTCTAGTTACAAGGCAAGGAATAAAAAAGAAAATATTAGCTTGCTATGAAGAAATGTAATGTGAGAAAAATAAGATGTCGAGTTGTCAGACAAGTTCATTCAATTTAATGACACCATTGACAACGAAATAACTCCATTTTGTGTAGCACTTTTATTGTTTGTCAATAATATTTTGTATTGATATCTATGAATTTTTTTTATTACATACTTTTCTTCAAAACAGCTGCCTTCCTAGCCCTTGCCTCTAATTAATTAAAATTCACATGTAATTATTTATATTCAAAGTTAGACCCCCACTTGCACACCTTTTGTCTGTCTTAACTATCACTTCGGGGTATCAAAACTTAAAAGAAAATTGAGTTATAATAATAATATAAGACTCTTTAACACTGCACTAACCCATACAAATAAATAAAGGAAGAATTAAAAAAGCACGACCAATCCATGGCTATTAGTACACTTCTTTAAGGCTAAAAGGTCCAGTATAAAATTATTCAATCTATTAATAAAATGAAAAAGGTAAAGGAAAGTATTACAAGAACAATTTATATTTTACATTTGTATATATTGAGACAACCCCTAAGTGTTTTCCTTTATGTATCCCCAGTTCGTTAGTGTCCAATTAACCTAAAATTTCAATTTCAGAGGGTTCTTAATATGTAGAGTCGTTTAAAAGAAGTAACAATGAAGACTATCCCTTATGCTAATGTGATTTACATACATTTAATTATGGCACATTACTAAATCAAATAGCATATTTTGCTTGATTTTAACATTTATAAATTGCAAACAAGAAATGTTTCAACACTTTTTGATGGATTGTACAAAAAGAGAAAGATAATGACAATCTTGAATTAAATGTCTTCCTCAGAATTAACAGATCAAATAGGCATCCCACAACTCTTTCACAAATTAAGACTATATTTATTTCCTTAATATCACAAACATGCTCCTAACAGTTTTCCCTCTATAAACTGCAAATCTCACCTGCATAAATCGTCTGCACATTGAAAGAAAAATTCCAAGAATCAAACAAATTTATGAAAATAATGTAGAACTTTACAGTTTGTATTTAGTTATAAAATTTCATTAATACAAGATTAGAGAGAAAGCAAAACCATGCACCATATACAAACATTGAAGTTCTAAAACCATAAAACGAATTCTGCTTGCTCCCTACAGCAAACACAATAACTTATTATGTTTGCAAAGTTGAACATTATTTGATAACTTCATTAGCACAATTCAAAGATATAAACAAAATTTTATAAGGAGAGAGAAAAAAGTGTAGTAAAATAATTGGATTTTGGGAAATCCATGATTTATAAAATAATAAAAAAAGCTTGATTGTTTGGAAAGTTGGTTCAGCAAAGTATGAATGGATGTAGTTATAAAAATATGATTAAATAAAAATATGGAAGAATAAAGTAAAAAATCCATGAATGAATTAAATACTGGTTTTAGATTTTGATATAGTGCTATCTTAAAAAATGAAATAAATTTAAAATTGCTTCTAATTTTTACAAATGCAGTTTAAAATATAGATATGATGACTAATACAATCAAAAATAAATCCAATACTATAAGAGTTCTATTAATATATAATTAACAGCCATACAATTTCAAAAATATGAACAGGAGTACACATTTTTTCATTTAAATGAAAATAATAAATAACTGGAGTTGTTGAAAAAGACAAAATGTTGAATTTGAATGTCTTTGAAATTCTTACTTCTGTGAAGTTTCAACAGCGTGTAAGACATTGCAGTTAAAACAGTCTCCCCTTCATACATATAAATGTCCCATAGCCTCAGCGTCAAAGTAAATGGTACCTAAAAAAAGTAATAAATAAAGAGCTGCATCAGTTTTTTTTTCAGCGACTTAATTTGGATATTTAAAGATTTGCTACTTAAACATTCTTGGGAGGAAAAACAAACTCGAAGACATTTTCATGGTACACATGTGATAAATTATTCCTCTAAGCAACCATTAAATGCCTTATTTCTGTCTATTCGATCTCGGGTGTTCATGTCAGTTTTTTAAAGACAGAATCGGCACATTAACTTCTTATTAGAACCACAGGTCTGATACATTTTGTTGACGAGCCCTTCGATTACAAATGATTATTGGGATAATTAAAATATATGAGTTTTTAAGGTTTTAAAAATACATACACATAAAAATGGAGTTAAAATAATATAAAGGCACATAAAACGTACTAAAAATAATACATATAAAATGTAATAATTTTTGTTTCCTTCAGCTTTATACTTTGTGGTGGTTTGCAACATATGATTTTTCTATTTCCCATTCTGTTCTTTATCAATTTCAGAAATAATGTCAAATATTCACCATTTGAATGCCCTATTATTTTATTGTCGATGTAAAGTACCAGACCTGTGATTCTAATAGAAATTAATATGCCAATTCACACCTACCTCCTTTTTTTTAGAGGAAATGAGTGCAACCTATAAACCACACTATTTCATTTCAAAACAGATCTTAATGGGAACCAAAAACAGTTTCAATAATTTTTCAAACATAAAAAAATATTTACCCCCTCCCCCATCATTAGCTAAAAACATTCCTTATGTTCAGAAGTAACTTTTACTCAGATTTTCTTGTAGGCCTATACAGGTACAAAAGTAAGACATAATGTTTTATTTTATATAAATACTTATTTACTCAAGTATGATAGCTGATAAAGTTTTATGCAAACACATGCATGCAAAAACAATTACATTTATAATGATGATAAGAATCAACTTGAGTAGTATGTTTTCCAATAGAAAAAATGTTCCACATATGCTTCTAAACAAGTCTCTGGATCTCATGTGAAAAAAAAATGATATAATGAAAAAAGCTAAAAATTCAAATTGAGATACCTATCTCATCAATATTAATGCATAATTCGAAGTCTGTTGTGCAAACAGATTACAGTTGGTTCAATTTTCCATAACACACTACACACATTTAGGTAAAGTTTGCAACAATGAACCTTAAATCCATAAAATAGCAATTGCGTAACTGCATACAATTAATTACACAGACCAGGGATCATGAGATATCAAATGCAGAATTCTAATAGTTTTTTTTTCAGTGGTGAACCCCGCCCCTCGGCCGGGGGGGGGGGGGCGGAGGTTTAAAAAGTTTTGCATCGTTGTGACGAATGTCAAATCTTATGGCGTATATAAACCAAAACACTTTAATTTTACTCACCTGACAATAAGAATCATAAAGAACACTACAATACTTTCGATAATTTAACAAAAAACACAATGAAATAACTAGCAAAAACATGTTTTTGACCATGTCAATGCTGCAAATACGAGTGGAATGACTACAAAAGTGGGAAAACTTTCGAATCTGTCAAAAACCAGGAAGAAATGTTTTCACTTTTTTTTAAAGGGAGATTAAGAAAAAACAGCTGTAGTGATATTAAATAAAATAAAGAATTCTGGTCTAGCTCTGGGGGGGGGGCTGCAGCCCGATAACCACCCCCCTGGATTCACCACTGGTTTTGTTAGAACATATTAAAAATCTGATAAAGAAGTCACATTGATAGATCAAAATATATCTTCTAATAGTCATTAAACAAAACTAATTATAGCTTGTTTTTTAATAGGTGTCTACATCTTTAACCGCTTAAGGACATAATCCGAGTTAACTCGTCCTAAATACCATAGGTTACAAAATAACTTGGTCCTTAAGCAGTTAATAGGTATAGGTGCTACACTCAAATACTCCTCTTCTGTTAGTTAAAGTCAAAGTTTTCAAGAAGAAACCAGGCTTTCCAGTAGATTACTTAATTAAAATATTCAAATCCAAAGATGGGGCTTCAAGACTTATAAACGACAAACAAACACAATGCATTTTTTAAAAAAAAATATCAGACATGCTGCCTAAACAATATAGTAGAAATATTCATGATTTTATGAGTTATATATAAACAGACACACATACAGCTACATATGAGTGATTGTACTATGAATTATAGTAACACTGATTGAGTCAAAGTATGACTATAATAAGTGATATAATGAGTGATAAAAAAACAAATACCATTTGGACTTCAGAGATCATGACATTGTAGAGTTATTAATTAGTCCAGTCAACGAAGGCCAAAAATCAACGAATAGAAAAAAAAAAATGGTGTAGTTTTGAAATTTGGCACAGTTTATTGGGGAGTAGTGTTTTCAGTTTTTCTTAAAATCTCGAAAATTATGGGTTCTATCAAACAACACTCAATTACAAAATTAAACTACACGAAATTTCCTACAAAAAAGTTCTACTTTGTTTTTGTATCATCAATAGTTTAGAAGATACAGGGGGATTTAAAAGTTAATATTTCTAAAATTCCCAATTCTAATGGTAAAATCGATTAAAAATGCTGAATCAACAACCTTCATAATAACCTCATGCCTATATAATAATTATATAAGGGTAGTATTTCATGTGTCAGAGAGGGGGAGGGGTAACAAACCCATTTGGTGAACAATTATACTCACATCCATTCCTCTTCACAAGTTTCCTTCTACTTGTAAGTAAAGTCAACAAATTGTAAATTAAAAAAAAAAAGTTGCAATTTTGAAATTTGGCACAGTTGTTGGGGAGAGTGCCCTAAGCGAGCTAAAGTCCCTGCTGGAGGAAGTGTAGGGGTTCTCAGTTTTTCTTAAATATCTCAAAAACTATGGATCCTAGTGAAAAAACTTCAGTAAAAAAATAAACTAAATTAAATTCCCTATAAAAATAGTCCTACACATTGTTCTTAGGAAGAATATTATAGCAGTTTGAAAAAGTACATAATTACAATAAGTGGTTGAAAATGTTAGTTTTATTTTTATGAAAGAAAGTTTATATTTCAAAATAGTGGTTATCTATTACAATATATTTATAACATATTATCTTTCTATAACATATTATTATAAACATACATACATAAAAATATGCATAACCCATTTTTACACTTGCTCGTAATTAAATTTCACCATGTGTTTCTAGTATATGATCAAGTTCGAGAGCATCCTCTTCTTCTAGAGGTATACACAGGTACCATTAAAGGTGCCAAACAGAAACACATTGAACGGTGTTGTCTACCGCTCCTTTGGTTGGAGGAATGAGAAAGATCAGCTCTGATCTTGGTTGATGATTAGAAATGTGCATACCTACGTTATTCAAATTATGTTCATCAGAACGCTTTGTACTAGGAACATCTTCTCACCGCTGTGAGATATCATCTGGTGTTGATGAGGGTTATAAAAGATGTCAGCAATGTTTTTATCTGGTTTAGTTGATTTTTGAACAATGCTAACTATAGTGCTTTGCTTTTCACGGAATGCATGGAGAAGGAGGATGGTTTGGGCAAAGAAAGTCTTTTCTGCAGCTTTCTTGTAAAAATAATTTAGCTACATTTCTCTTGCCAGGCTTCATAAAATAAATGTTACTTTCTGGAGGTGCAAAGCAATCAATAGCACGACTAGGTCTCGTCTTCCTTAGGATGGGAGTTGCTTCCAGATCTCACAATATAAGTACCAGCAACTCCCTGTAGCACTCTCCAGTTCCTTTAGCAGTCATTTTCTGTGTTAGTAATTGAACATGCCTGGTCTTATTTCTTCAATGAAGAAAATATTGTCGATATGTGACAACTGATAGTGAGCTTTAAGTTAAACTCAGCATATATGTAGATTTATATATTGTCTAAATACACTCTCATTTTGAGAGTACAGAACCAAAAGACTGAGTAAAGGGATCTAGTTGCGAGGAGCGACTGGAGGTTGGGAACACACTGTTCATCAAATGGTTTGTCACACCCCCTCCTGATACCACCATCACTCTCGATACAATGCTACCCTCATATAATTATTGTATAGACATGAGGGCTTTCTGAGGGTTGTTGCTTCAGCACTTTTAATTGATTTTACCATTACAATAAGGAATTTTTGAAATATTCACTTTTAAATCCCCCTGTATCTTCTAAAATTTCATTCTAAAAAACATTTATGACTATTTTTGTAGAAAGTTCAATGTAGTTTAACTTTATAATTAAGTTTTTTTTAGCTAGGATCCATAGTTTTCGAGATATTTAAGAAAAACTTAGAAATCCATTTCAACCCCCCTGTACCCTCCACCAGCGGGGACTTTTAGTATGTCGTTTACGGCACTCTCATCAACAAATGTACCGAATTCCGAAACTACAACTTTTTTAAAATTTACAATTCGTTAAATGGACTACAATCAGAAGGAAAATTGGGACCCCCTCCAACACATGAAACACTACCCTTGTATAATTATTATATAGGCATGAGGTTATTATGAGGGTTGTTGATTCAGCACTTTTAATCGATTTTACTATTACAATTTTGAATTTTAGAACTTTTAAATCTCCCTGTATCTTCTAAACTATTGATTATATTAAAACAAAGTATTACTATTTTTGTAGGAAATTTCATGTAGTTTAATTTTGTAACTGAGTGCTTTTTGATAGAACCCATAGTTTTTGAGATATTTAAGAAAAACTGAAAACGCCCCCTTTAAACACCCAGCGCACTCCCCACTGGCGGGGACTTTCAGTATGTCATTTAGGACACTACCCCCAACAACTGTGCCAAATTTCAAAACTACACCATTTTCTTTTTCTATTTTTCCTTCGTTGACTGGACTAAATATGGCAGCTCTACTGAAAAAGTGTTCACAGAATTATAAGTCTGTATAAGTTAAGCAAATTTGATTAAAATACTTCCATTACCCTGTCTAAGAAACACTGGAAAAACCACTTTAAGGTATAAAGACTTGTATGTATTTCATATTTATCTAAATGTTTCTTCAGTTTTGGTAATAAGCGAGTAAGGATTTTGTCATGATGTTCTTGAAATCTCTGTAATTTTGGAAATCCAGGAATGAAGAATCCTGAAAAATAAATTGTTACATGTCATAAATTTCTTTTTAAATAAATGATATAAAATAAAATGTAAAGGAATACATAAAAATTAAATGTATGATAGAAATACAATAGAACAAAATATGTGACACTAAAATTTTACTTAATTATATCATGTCTGAAAAATTAAATAAAAGTTTGCATATAAAGAACCTTAATAATATTATACAGATATTTCATGATTTTATGAATGCTCTCTATTTTACTTACATCGTTATTCTATTCCCAGAGAAAATTAAGTTCAAGACATAAACGGCATTGCTTTCCTACCAAAACTTACTTGATAATTTTATATTATATCATTTAAATATTATACCATTCTGACTGTTGAAAGACTATGAATTATAATAATAAATAGCTGGTGCAGCTTAATAACTAAAAATGTATTAACTTTACATGAGTGGCAAGGAACATGAAAACCTATCTCGGAATTTTTTTTTTTTTTTAAATCCATTTTACAGCTCAATAACCATGTTTTAATATAAAATACAATCAATTACTTAACAAAGGACACTGAAGTTTATTAACCGATTAGAAATATATTATTGAAAAAGATGTTAAATTACATAAATTATTTCAGATTTAATATAACAACATGAGGCAATTCATATTTACCATGCATCGCATGTTTTTCATCACTCATAAGTCGTGACAATGCCCAGAAGGATTCCTATAAATAAAAGTAATAGAAGTTTAAAAAATTAAATCCAAAACCATTTAAAGGAAAATAAACAATCAGTACAGGTGGGTTAAATGGAAAATAGTGCATATAGCACATAAATTCATGAACTCTTACACTTACAGAAAGAAATTGACACAAAATATAAATTAGATATTGTTGCAAATTAGATACAATAACTTTAAAGTAAGACAACCTTACGGTTTAGTTGTCTTTTAGAGAAAAATAGTTAAAAAAATAGAAATGCAGCCTAATTTGTCTCTTTCATAAAAAGTTTCTGAACTTGCTAATATTTTTGCTTCTTTTTGCATACATTGCTAATATTTTTGCTTCTTTTTGCATACATTGTATAGTGGGATTAGGGATGGGAAAATTCCCCCTTTTTTTGTTTTGTTTAATCGTTTTTTCGGTTATTTTTTTTGTCCCAGTTATAACCGGCTATTTTAAATTCAATAACCGGATTTTTAAAAAACCAGCAAAATCAGCTAACAAAAGATAGGCTCGATTTTAGGTTCGAGTTATGAAGTTTTGAATTTCATCATCTTGGCCAGTCAACGGCCACTGCTTCCTTGAGGCGGACATTGAAAAGGTCTAAAATAGTCATAATCATGGTTTGCACACTTAAGAACAAAAAAATTTCAAGCACTTTTCAAGGAATGTCAAAACATACACATAATGCAGAACACAGCAAGTTACAATGATGGTTATAGAATAAGCTTCATTCAATACATAAGAAAACATCCCATTTCCTGTCTATTTAAAAGAATTCTTATTACTTCATTTAAAGAACTGTAAAGCATAATTTGAATTCAACAGACACTTTGTTAGAGAATCTTTAAAAATCATTTTAACTTAAAAATGAACAAGCATTTTGAAATTAAGTTACATATTTCTCAATACAGTTGAACCTCATTAACTCGAACGCGCTTAACACAAATTACTGACAGCATGAATGGTTAAAAGTCAAAATATGAAAAAGTTTAGTAAAAAAAGTAAAGACATTTAGCCAATTTTCTTTTCTAAATCTTCTATTGCATTAGTGATTTCAAGTAATTTCTCTTCTTTTGCTTTAGCAGATCTCCTTAAACTATTAGATTTGCAAATTGAAGTCATAACATTATTTTCCTCAGCTTTTTCTGCAAATTCATCTGCAGACCTTATCAAAGCCTTGATATCTTTTTCCAAGCTTTTTTTTTTTCAGTTATTGTATTTCATCAGAAGTTAGGCTTTTTCTTTTCTTGTTCCGGGATGACAGCAGTTTCTGATTCTCTAAGTTTTTCATATATTTTTGCCTAACATTAGACACACAGGTGCACATTATGTTTATTATTTTAATATTATGTATACTGTCACCTGTTGAATTGATATAATCAAATATGTCTCTGGGAAACATACAAAAGCTCCTTCATATTATCAACTTTTACTTTCTTGTTGATACTAAATCCCTTTTCAACAGTTGCTTGCCCATGGCTGAGTAGTAACAACATTTCAACCACTTTCCACAAATTTCTACATTCTATTCTTATTTATTGGTTTCAATATTTCAATTGGTATTCAATATTTGGAATAAAATTTCTATATTTATTGGTGTTCATTGTCTCATAGAAAAATTCATCAACTCTCAAGTTTTCTGGAGAAAATTTGGAAAAATCTGAATATTTCAAAGCCACATTATCTAAATAGTCCTCGAATTCCATTAAAATCTCATCACATACATTTTAATCAACATGTTTTGCTTCAACATTGAATTTAAGATATGGCTCATTTTATTTAAACATTTCTTTTTATCGGTCATATTCCTAGGATCTAAACAGGATAAATTCCTTACAATACTGTACCGCAGTGGAGATTTTTCAAGCAGCTGCATTGTTAACTTTATCAGGAACTTTTTGCAATCCATTCTTAAATAAAAAATTTGACCATCAGAATTTTTTTTTTGGAAAAACGCAAGGACTGGACTTTTTTTTCTGCAGAAAAACCCAGATCAATATTTTCAATTGGTTTGTGAATTTTGGGATTATTAATATCCAAACATAAAAGCTTTTGTAAAGTAGTTGCAGTGTTTAAATTCTTGGATAATACAAAACGCTGCAGTAGAAGGCTTACAATTTTTTTCAAATCTTCTGGCAGAAAGAACAGCATTGGTTTGTCAGTCTGATATTTTGTTAAAAAAGGCAACAAAACTTTTGCTATGGAGTGAAAAACTTTCAACTTCACAGAAAGCAGATTGTCACTCATGCGAGTTTTAACACAGGCATATGACTTGCAATTTGGTTGGTTATGCTCTCCCTTATCAACAGAAACAATGTACTTTTTAATGCTGGGGAGAAGATTTAAAGCAGATTCACTAGCTGGCACATTCTCAAGCCACCTATGCTGTATAAACTTTTTTGGTAATGCTCCTTCTGATTCTTTCAGGAAATCATCTCTGCGAGCGGGAGAATTTTTAAACAAATAATACAATGCAGTTAAAAAAATCCACAATTCCCCATGTGCTTGCAATATACCCAGCCTTGAAGGCATTGTGCATGATATGGAGACCACAGTTACTAATATTAAGCAAGTTTTTTCCAAATTCCTTAAAATAATAATTTTGTAGCATGCTATAAAACTTCCAATTCACATTGGGCCCATCCATCGATATTTGTATGGTTTTGGAAAATTTCAATTTTGCTATGGAAGATATGAACTCTTCAAATATATCAGATGACCTGCTATGCCCCAAAAATACAGAATTAAAATATATGGTACTAACTCTGTTCTGGTGCCAATACCGGACATGAATGCCCATTTGTTTTTATTGTCTCATCATATTGAGACTTTCATGAAATAGCAACAAAAAATTCTTTTTGTTTAAATTTTCTTGCAAGAGATTTTCCAAATAAGGTGCAATGCCAAATGCTGCATAATATGCAGTTTTTTTTTCTGCATGGAAATTTTGATGCGATGGCACTATCGGGGAACATGCGATGAAACATTTTTTCAATGTCCTCATTCGGTTTATAAGAGCCATGATTTTTTACAGTCTTTAAAGTCCACAAAATTTCAGCATCTAAGACATCGCTTTTAACTACATGAGATTCAATAATGCCAATATTTGAAGTTGAAGATGCGGCAGATAACGACGGTGAGTGCTGTGGTTGATGTATGCTTTCTGGGGTATTTTTATCATTAAAATAACTTCCGACCACATTCATTAAGGTTCTTCTTGTTGACTGTAAATCAATGTGCTTTCGACTCTTTGCATGGCGTTTCACAGAGCTTTTGGCCATCGACGCAACACTGAAATTTTTATAACATATGGTGCAGAATGGACATCCGACACGTTTCTTTGCAACCACATTTTGTATGCAGGCATTTCCAGCCATGCATTATTAAAGACACATTTACCTGCCATTATATACACATAATTTTAAATCATAAATGAAAACAAAAACACATGGAACATGTAACAGCGAAAACAGAATCAAATTATGGGAATACACTTTCACCCACCACACTACAAGAGGTACCCAAGCAGAAATATGCATGCTACGCTAAGAAAGGAGAAAAGGTCACATGACTGACTGATGAAAGACTATCTCATTATTGAACAGGGGAGAAGGTGGTTTTAACAAATGTAAAATGGATGGCGGGGAAAATAAATTTCGATAGGAATTTTTTCAACTCTCCTCAATTTTTTGAAGAAATCATAAAATTCAAAATTTTATGAACAAATCCTAAAATTCAAGGACTTTAAACACATTTTTTTGTTTTACAAGGTTTTCAAGCACTTGAAAATGAAACTTTTTTTCAAGCACTTTTCAAGGTTTTTTAAAAGCGTACGAACCATGACTTTCAAGCTTTCGTAACACGATTAGTTTTGGTGGCAGAAGAGGTTAGTTTTGGTGGCAACCATTTTGCTTAAAACTCTAGTGCGCCAAAAAATATTTTAATTAATTTGATTAATACGGCCACGGGAATGTGTAAAAATTTAAACATACCTATTTTTTATTATTATATATATAGACACAAACAACACAAAATACAATTATATACGTCTGTACTCTCTAATTTTTTTTGTCTACAAAACTTAAAATTTCGTCTACAATACTTATTGTAATAATTACTTATTTATAATCATTACTTATTTATCGATATTACTTATTGTATTAATGTTTACTTGTTGTATATTATTATTAAGAAAATTTTTTGTTTACACAAACGTTTTCTTTTAAAAAAAAAAAAAAACTGAAAACCGGTTATTTCAAACGGTTTTAACCTCCAGGTTAAACTGGAGGTGGGAAAAAAAAAAAACAGTATAAACGAAAACCGGTTGTTTTTGCAATAACCACCATCCCTAAGTGGGATTAAATCTTAATATTAAGAACATGAAATTAAAAAACAATAAAACCATATGAAATTATTTTAAGCTTGCTTTTATTTCAAACATCTTGCTAGCCATTGCAAAAAAAAAACTATTAGTTATTTAAAATTACTCACTATTTACTATTTTAAGAGTGAGGAAAAAAGGTATATCACAAGAAACTACAAAATATAGTTATCCGGCTTCATTTCTCAAAAAGTAGAACGTTTCAGTTGTTATCACAGAAAAGTCAGTCGATAAGTGTTTGAAATTCTATGTAAATTATTACTTGCACACCCACTCTAAGGATGTGTTTGATATTCTAAAAACTAAAACAAACTCTTCATGAATACCCTAAATAAGAAATCTCCAGTTTACCAACTGCAAATGGCTGTTTTTATATGAAAATACAAAGTCAAAACTGAAACTCAAATATGAAAAAACATTTTTCTACTCTTTCTAAACAATGTTGCCATTTCAGAAACAAACTTTCAAAACATAGATAATATAAATAGACACTCAAATACAAAACATACAATATAAAAAATAAATCAACCGTTTGAGGTCAATTAAATATTATTTAGAGTTTTTAGTTATCAAAATGCAAAGGAAAAATATTAAAGTCATAATATCATTTAATAAGAACTGACAGCAGCAATCAATTCCATTAGAATGACAAATTTCAATTACAAAATATCATCAACAGATACAATTAAAGTGATGGAAATAAAATTAAATTGGAAAGCTACACAGGACAGAAGACATAAAATCCTAAATAATTCAAGATGGCACCACAATAGTATTTCCAACATCAAAATGAGTCATTTTTGGCATAAACAAGATAAAACTAAAAGTGTGATTTTTATGAAGAAACCATTCAACAGTGAAAATGATACTGGTAAGTAAAAAAGTTACCCAAATAATATAATTTTAACTTTCTGGAATCCATTAAGAAATATAGAAGTAATCTCAAAAGTCAAAAAGATGTCTTCTGAATTTTCATTTAACATTACATTTCAGAAAAACAAAGGTCTATTATCACAAATTAAATTAACAATGGTAAAATTATTCAGTAGAAAACAGAGAAAGACGAAGCATGAAAGGCAATTTCAATTTCTTTCTTTTAATAACTTTTAAGAATTTTAAATTTAGAGAACCACACTTATAATAATGTATCCACTTTCTCTGCTTTTTTCTCTTTATTGATATCAATTAAGCATATTCTGTACTATGAGTACCATTTTAGATGTTAATGAATGTTAAAACTTATCATGTAACATGTCAATAATATTTTGACAGCTTAAGATATATTAGTAAAACAACTACAGATTTTGAAAAAGGAAGCATGTGTATACGTCTGAATAGAATTCAGCTTTTCAAAAAATATAAATGCTATTTAAAAATTAAGAAGCATCTTTACAGATTAAAATACACAAATCTAATTGGTGAATGAGGAAAATAAATCTAGCTGCAGATGCTTCTTATAATGTTAGTAATAAAATATATTCACATTTTCCAGAGTCAACATTTTAACGTTATCACGATCATATGCATTAGTATCTAATAATGCAATGAAGGTAATTTTTCATATGTAAAGTTACAAAATGTTCATATCAATACTGTATAATAGAAAATTTTATAAAAAACTATTTACCTCTTCATTCATATACATGAGCAACAATGCAGCAATCTGACTCATGCCTTGGCAGTAACCAATTTCCTGAAAAGAAAGTTTAAATTTTCCTTCATGAAGTTTATATGCATAAATTATTTGATGCAGCAATCAGAATACAATATATGAAAAACCTTTATAGAAACACCTTCAAGGAAACAAATTATCAATGATATTGGCATTAACATTTTAGTTTTGAATAATAAAACATTTTTATCAAGTGGTATATTTTAATGTAGATAGATATGATGCAATGTAATACAGGGAACCAAGTTTCATATTTCATGATGTGCAGTAGGTTGCCTGTGGTAAATATCCATATGAATTTAATGCCTTGATTAGGATTTCCTTTACAATTAACATTAATCAATAAAAACATTGTTTCCATCATAAAGTACATTGATTTATATATTAAAAAAATGAAAACAACAGACATGTTCCTTAACAATATATGTTACATTTTTTTAATACAACAATAATCGAACTATAAAAGAGAAAGCTTGATCAACTTAAAAACTACAAGATTTTTATGCTAACACTGTAGAAGATACAAGAACCAGCTAACATGTGCTTCGAAGAAAATGCCTGGAAAAAATGTTGACACTTTATGATGCAACACTGACATCTATTTATTTGTAATTAATATTTTTACTTTTCAGAATGTTTTTTTTAAAAATATTATTTGGTTTATCATTTTAAAAATTTATAAAACATGAATTAAAAGTTATACTGGCTATTTTACAGAACCTCACCCTTTAAGGGGACTTGGCACCCTAAGAATTCCGGAAAATCAATGAAAATATCGATTTTCAAATTTTGAGTGGAAAATGATCCTTGGACCTTTGACTTAATAATCTGAAAGTTTCAAAACAATCAGACAAATATTTTGTGAGATATGAAGTTATTTTGTCTAACATTTCATCACGTGCCACGCCCACTTTCAATGTTTAAATCCTGCATATTTCATGTGTAAGTTGCAAAAACACCTAATTTTTTCAATAAAAGCAAAGCAAGATAATTGTTTCAAACAGTAGCCGTTTAATCTTTGTTTGTTTACTGTTTTGCTGCTTTCGCTTTTTTATTATTCATGAAGCATATCGTCATCATCATCATCAACACTGCTTTCGCTTCTCATTTTTTTTTTGAATTTCTCACTGCCAATAAAATTTCAATAAAATGGTTTTAAATTTTTTCTCTGTTATAATGGATATTTGATAAATAGTACTGCAGATCATTTATTAAATATTTTGACTAAAAAATTTGAAAAAAGTGAAATTTTTCGCATTTTTTAAAAAAAATTTCTAATTATCCCTATAAATGAAGATGCTAATTAATAATTATAGTAATAATAAATATGAATAAAATTGATAAGTTAGGACTCGCAAATGTCACGTTATTGCTCTGAAAAAAAACTAGCTTGATATAAGTTGTTTTTGTTACAATTTTGTTGTTTTTAAAACTTTAAAGCTGCTTTTCTCAGTTTGCTTTTTTCCAAAATTGTGTCTTCTACAAAATGAAAAAAGTCGATCTCTTTTTATTCTAATTACTTGAAATTTTTTCTGTTCACTCACAAATGCATGTTTAATAGAATTAGGGATGGATTTGTAAAAATTTTGATTAGAAATTTTTTTAAAAATTTACAAAGTGAAAAATTCTCATATTTTCCAAAAATTTTCACAAAATTTTGAACAAAATTTTTTTTCTCTGAAACTAATGTAGATATCAAAAATTCGATCCCTGTTTCTGTTAAGTACATTGAGAGGTCCCATTAAAAAAAATTTGGAGAAAAAATATTAAAAATTGTATGAGAAGAAGCATTTTAAAAAAAGGGTTAATTTTTTTTAAAAATTTAAAATTTTTAAATTTGTAATTTTTCAAAGTGAAAAATATTTTAGAAATTTCAGTTTCTGCACAGTTTACATCTATCTACTACAAAATTGAATAAGTTTGATCAAAATTGTAGAAAAAAAATTTTGGGGTGCCAAGTCCCCTTAAAGTAAAGATAAGTTTCATCATTCAAAAAATGTGTTGCTTTTTTGCAAGTCTCATTCAGAATTTACAGTCCCATGCTTTATGATATAAACAAATTAATCATCTTCAGGTATTTTAGCTTTTAGTAATTTTTTGTGCAAATGTGACTCAATATCTCGCAGAAGCATGCATCTCTAAGTGTATGAATTATTATATTCAACTTTTCTGCCAAAAGAAATATTCACAATTTGAGTATCATACGGCAAGAGCTCTCAAATAAAAATAGGTTTGAAGTTCACAATATACTAGAATTTGAAAGGGTAGTTTCCGGATTCTGAGAATACATAACTTAAAGATATAACTCCTGGTTGATTAATGAAATCAAAATTGCCAAAATTATGTCTGAAGCTATTATAGATGAAGAACCCAACTGGAAAAATTAGTACGATTTCCCAGGGGAAGTGGAAGAGAGTAAGTTATACAGCCATCTAGAATGTGAATAACTTTTTATGGCAGGTTTAATGAGCTTTTGCATGAAAGCCAAAAGAGAAATTGCATCAGACAAGATTGTATAACTTGAAATCTATGGTTAAAAAAAATAACTAGATTTGTAAAAATATACCTGAAAACCAAAAAAAATTTTAGCAAAAAGAAAAAGTTTATAATATAAATAAAACTTCTAAAAGCATGAATTTGTTTAATCTATATACATTACCATGTTATAAATTGAATAAGCTGCCAAGACATTGAAAAGAGCTTGTTGCCTAAAAATAAAATATAAATTATGAAAAAAAATAGAAAAATGATCAAGTAAATTTGTTTGATCATTATTTAAACAAAACAAAAATGCTATTTACTTCACACTATAGCGTTCTCTAAACATGATGTGGTTTCTATAGGTACGATTTACATCCAAGTCAATCTGTCGAATGTCAGGTGATAAAAGCTTAGCTTTTTCTCGCATTTCCTAGAATTAATATAAGGAACTGAAGTAAAATAAATTAAAGAGTAATCCGTCAATAACAGAAAATAAAAAGATACCAGTAATTATTAAGAATGTTTTAATCAGCTAATTATTCAGAAAAAAAATTAGTATAATAATTATTTACTATTGGAGAGAAATTTCTGAACAAATTACCACCTTGAAATTATGTTTCAAGGTATACTCCCCAAATTACCATTAGGGGGAGATATGAGATTTAATTTGGCATCATTCAAAGTATACTTGTGCCAAATATTTTGGAACTAATACATCATGAAGGAAATATAATTAATTGAACAAACCTAGAAAAGAGAAACTTATACTTCAAGCTAAAAGACATGGTGAGGAAAAACAAACTTACAAGTAGATGTAGCCCATGAATGCTCATCAAATTTTGCATTTATATTAAATTAAATCAAACTAACAAGAGTCTCAAAAAACATTCATCCTGAGATGCACTTAGTTCTCCAACTAATTTTTATTCTAAATGCAGAAGTTGCAAGTCTAACAGCTCCCAAGATAACTTTCTAACACACACTTTCAAGCTTTATTTTCATTACAAATTATTCTAGATTATAGTTCTGAAAAATCCAAGATTTCTATTCCATTACATTCCCAACAAAATGTAAAAGATAAATGAAAACTGGCATGTCTTTAAAGAAAGATGAACCATTTCTCCAAATTTTTTCCTCCCCATTTCTGGTATTTTTGTGCAATATAAAAACATCACAAGTATGTTTTAGTTTAGTATTATTAAAAAAATTTCATAACTTCTGAATGATGAATTAGTTAAAATACAAGATTATATACGAGGGCAATTCGGAAACTAACCGCCGTTTGGACGTGGCGCTGGAAGTATGGTTCGGAGCGCCCTCAATCGAATGCACGAGCAATCTGTGATTCAGTAAGCTTCCAGTCGGCGAGTGAGAGTGTCATAGAGCCAAGCGTTTGCTAGTTATAACGTGACAAAATGTGTGCCTCAAAAGAAAATCCCGCCAAATGTGAGATGCGAGGAGTGATAAGATTTCTTTGGGCCAAAAAACTGTCAGCAGCGGATATCCATCGTGAATTGTGTGCCGTATACAGGCCAAACATTATGAGTGAAGGTGTAGTGCGTCAATGGGTACGCTTTTTCAAAGACAGAAGAACAAATATCCATGATGAATCATGGAGTGGAAGGCCGTCTGTAGTGAGTGCTGATCTCAAAGAAATCGATGAAAAAATTCGTTTGTTCCGTAATTTCACAATCACCCAACTTTCAGAACACCTTTCCAAACATTTCTCGGACAGTTTTGTATGAGACAGTAACGAGAAAATTAGGCTACCGGAAGTTCTGTGCTCGATGGGTACCAAAAATGCTCACGGAGATCCACAAAACCAGTCGAATGGGTGCTGCCTTAAAATTTCTTTCCCGGTACCACACGGGTGGGGAGGACTTTTTGAACAGAATAGTGACTGGTGACGAAACTTGGGTAGCGCATGTCAATGCGGAGACAAAATAACAGTCTATGGCATGGTGTCATACCGGTTCTCCAACCCGGCTGAGGAAAGCCTGTCAAACTTTGTCAGCGAGGAAGCTGATGGTTACCGTCTTTTGGAATGCTCAAGGAATCTTGCTTATCGAATTCATGACACATGGAACAACAATCAATTCCGAAGTTTACTGTCGCAAGTTGAAGAAACTGAAAAGAGCCATCCAGAACAAACATCGTGGCCTACTGAGTTCTGGCATTGTGCTTCTGCACGATAACGCGCGCCCTCACACTGCTGTAAGAACAGGAGAGGTTTGCTCAAATTCAAATGGGATGTGTTCCAACATCCTCCCTACAGCCTGGACTTGGCTCCTTCTGATTTTCATCTGTTCACTGCAATGAAGAAGTGGCTTGGGGGGGACAGCATTTCGCTGACGATGAGGAACTTAAAAACGCTGTGACACATTGGTTAAAATTGCAGGCGGCCGCTCTTTATGCAGAAGGAATTGGCAAATTGGTAAAACGGTATGACAAGTGCTTGAATAATGGGGGAGACTATGTTGAAAAATAGAGGAGAGTTGTACCTTTGATATGTAAATAAATTTTTTTCTCCTCTGTGCTGGGTGTTTTTTACAGCGATTCGGAGGTTACTTTCCAAATTGCCCTCGTATATCATGTTAAAAGTAATAGCAGTAACATTATTGACTAAAAAAAATAGATGATTTAATTTAAAATATACTACAAAAAATAACGATTTCTAATTTTATATCAAATTATTACGTTTTAATTATTTAAATTACAATCCTTATTTTTAAAAAAATGTTGTATTCCATACATTAGTTGAATAAATAGTTATACAAAAGGCAATACCAACAGACAGGATGCATTTGAAACTAGATTACTTGTGTTAACTGTTACACATACCACATATTTTCCATCCTGTTCTTGTTTAATCTGATTAACTTCCAAGACCCGACACCAAACTTCACCACGAACTGCATTAGGGATACCTTTGTATATGCGTCTTTTTAGCTATTATAAAAAAGGAAGGAAAATGATGTTCAAATTAATAACTGATGGATTAGACTTTCAAATATCTTGCCAAAAAAACTATACACACACTAACAGTTCATTAAAATCAAAACAGTTAAAAGTAAGGAATCTCTATTTGATTCATTTTTGCTAATAAGACAAACAATTTTAATTTAAACTTTAAAGGCATGGTCAAAAGTCAGAATAAGACAGATAGTTAACAATTTGCAATGGTATAGCTGTTCAATGTTTTCTTGCACTGTCCACTTTGCACACAGTAATATTAATTAACAAACAGGTAGAAGTCCTGTTTCAAGATATATATATATAAGCAATGTTAACTGACATTCTTGCATCAGGTAATTAATGGAATTTAATAAGCATATTATATAAGATTTATTTCAGTTGAACATTTACTTGAACAGATTTTTACTTAAAATAGTTTGCAAAACACATTTAGATATCTGATGAAATTTAATATTACCAAGTTTATATTTTAATGCATTAATTAATTATATCTTAAAAAGATGCAAAGAAATCATAAGAATATACACCATTACCTTTTCACCACCACTATATTTATCCCAATTTTTCAGCATTTTCAGCCATTTGTTTAGTCGCTCACTCTCCACTTCTCTTACCTATAAACACAAAGCAAGAATAAAGGAATGACAGACAAAAACGCACAAAAGATAAAACAATAATGCTAGAAACATTAAATATGCATTTAATATTCTCTATTTTAAGCCACTTGTAAACATATAATCACCTTTGTTTCATGAGCTGTTAGCTTCTCTGGAAGTCGATGATCACTACAATGAATAAGCATAATAATATAATCACAAGATATTTAAAAACAAGCTATTTCTTAATAAAAGAATTTTTTTATAGCTTTAATATTTAGCTTATTTGTCAAAATTAAATTAAAAGAAACCCAAATTAGTTTTATAAAAAATGTTCTGTATATGCAGTTCTGTTAGCATAAACTATATAATATTCTGTAGCTGCTATATCACAACAGCACAGGTTTCCCAAAGATATGTAAAAACAAAATGACTAGACTGCACTCACTGAAGCATATCCTAAAAGTAAAAGACAATGATAAAACAGCTGAACACATTTAAAAAAATCAACAACTTGGAGTTACTGAAAAAGAAAAATCTGAAACTTTAAGAAAAGATGCCCATAAGTCAAAATTAAGGATGACCCCAACAAAGAGACCGGGGTTTTATGCAATTTAATTAGCACATGTGGAAAGGAGAAGAAAAAAAAATCCAAGTGGAAATCATTGGAGAATTTTTCTTCCAGAATTTTGCTTTTAAAAAATTTAAGAATATTTCATGGCAACTGAAATTATCCAACAACTTAACTCAACAACAGCTTAATCCAATTGCTTTAAACAATAATTCACATAACATTTAAAAAAATAAATGTTATACTGCAGAGGTATAAAATAAGTGGGCATAATTATCCAACCAGGAACCAATGCTATTTTATGATATTCTGAGCAATAGCAAACTACAAGTGAATAAAATTTGCTAATGGAAAATTGAGTAATCTCCACTCTATTGTGCAAATGCTGCTTAGGTGCAATAAATATAAAAACAAAATCAAATATAAAAAACAAAATTTCATAATAGCTCTTTCTAAAAAGAGAGCATTAAAAATACTTTGTTTATATATGTTAATAATTACACAGAAAATATTTAGCATTAAAAATTTTTGCTGGCACAAATTTCTTAAAAAACAAAGAAAGGTCCCATTAAAAATAAATTATAAAGCATTTACAACATTAATATGAGATATGACAAAAATATTAAAACATACTGTAAGAACCCATATCTGTCTGTAACATGATATACTTCAAAACCTGGATCTTCCCAAGGGTAAATATGGGAACTATCGTGACGTCCCAGTTCATATTTTGCAACAATAGCAGCCCGTTCGTCTTCAGGTGCATCACCTGAATTTCGATATTCACCTATGCAAAAAAAAACAAAATAAAAAATTTAACATATTTGCCATCCGATACACAATTTCAAATGAAAGAAATTCACTACCATAAAAATGAAAAAAAATTATTATACACTGTTAGCCACACTTAGTAATAATCACCACTAACTGCACAAGCAAAGTAAGAAATTATTTCTGATCATATTATATTTTAGATAAATATACTAAAATGAGAAATTACTTTAAGCAATGAATTATTATCAAAAGATCAGGCTAAAAAGAAAATACAACTTTTGATAACGAACTACTACCAAGAAAATCCATCCTAGAATCAAATGAACCGTAAAGTTAGTAATATTTTTCTCTATAGTTTAAGTTGCAAAGACAAATAAACGAATTAAACCAATTTGAAAAATATAATAAAAAAGGAAAATAATTTTGCTAAATATTTATCATAGCAACAAAAGTTTTTCCTAACAAACATCCAAGAGAAGATATGACTCATTATGAAAGCACTATATTTTATATGGACTAAAATACTACTTATGAACTTACGTCAATGTACATTTTGAAGATTAATATATAAATTTTTTATTCCTCATGCCTGATAAGTTATTAGGAAAAAGTATAATTTATCTACATTCACCACTTTTTGAACTTTTTGTCATGCTCACAGCTTAGAATTTGGTTTAAAATTATTGAATAAAAATAAATTAATTGAATGAATGATAGGTGTAATAAATTTCAAGAGTTTTCATCAAATTTGAATTTTAAAAATGCCATTTTTCCTTTTTTACGATGCAAGTGCACTGCTCTATCATTTTTCAGAGATCAATATTAAAATTTTCCAAATGTATCAACAAACTACAGAAAATAATAAAAAAAGTCAATGTTTTACAATGAAACTGTACTGTTATCTTTCATAGTACAGTTTCAACAAAATTTAAATATACCTAGTATTACCCACACAAAAATTATAAATATATATCCAAAAGTAATGTTCCGATTTAAAATTAAACAAAGTTAAAACTTAATTTTTTCTCTCTATACTTTCGAAATTTCATTAAACATATACAAATAGAAAACAAATTATGATATTTTTAATAAAGCAAGATATTATGAGTTAATAAATAGTATATTACTGATGACGTATTTCACACCTATTAAATTTTACATTTTTGACTTCAGGTTCTTTACAATATTTCAGCTTAGTGAACATATACTTCTTAATGCACTTAACCAATTTCAGGCTCTAGCCATTGAGTCAATTTAAATCAGTGCTGTAAGTGGTTTTTTTTTTATGTTTTTCCTTCAATACTTTTAATTTTATCATAACTGAATAAAGAAAGGGCATTAAATATAAGAATATACACATCAAAAACATAAAACAATTATACTTACTCATCCTGCCTTATATAGCAGGCTGCTTCACAATCATTTTAGCATGAAGTTCATATACTGATCCAACCGACATCCATTTGATAACTAATGTAAACCTAGAAATATATTTCAATACATGAAAAAGCAAACAAAGAATCCAACAAAATGCAATTACAGATACAAAATCTTAACACCAATTGCCTTGTGAACCAACTGACCAATGTTTAAATAGACTATGTCTGGAAATTTAAAGTCTGCTTTTAGCATGTCTTATTCAAAGCAGATAGCCAATCAAAGCTCAATACACATTTTAAACAATAAAACGCAAACAAATTTTGGCTATATTTTAATACCCTTTTCAAATCATAATTCAAAACTAACAATAGATTTGAAATATTCCTCAACTTGAATACTTAAGTTCACTATCAGAAAAAAGTACTTAGAACAGTATAATCAATGCTTTCTTTCTGACACCTAGATCTCTTCTCTACTACTAATTTTTGTATTTTAGTATTTTTTCCAATACAGCAATTACTTTCATCACTGATCCAACATGAATGACACTGATTCTGGATCTCACAGTATGCTTATTTCCTTTCATAACAGATAATAACTGCTTGTACTGAAAAAAATATTTTTAAAACATGGAAATAATTTCATGTCTGAAGTTTTTTCAAATTTAATTATAAATTTTTATAAAATATTTTTAACTCAATGGAATAAATCTTATTTAAAAACTGGGAAGCATTATGTCTGAATTAAACCAGAAGATTAAGAAAAATTAAAGAGTCCTTGCCTCCATGAAAGTAAGTTGAGAACATTTAAGCAAAAAATAGTTGTAATCTCATGACACAATTGGTAGATAAGAACTGACCACCAAAAAACGTATGTTTCTGTGAAAACCATTATCCTTGAGAGATCATTGATGCACTCAACTAAAATTTTTTAGTGGTAAGAAAAGAATGTTAAGTGATAATGAACATCTGATCCCAAGGCCAGATGATTTATTAATCTCTGATCTATCGTGTAGGATACAACACCTAATTAGACAGAACAAGCAATTGGTGATCATCAAATGTTGTAGTTTGTTTATACTACTATGTGTAGTTGAGATAATTATAAAATACAACCAAGTTATGAAATTTTTATCTTAATTTTTGCTACAATAGCCAGACCACAGAATTACTTGTAGTTGGCTGAGTTTGACCTGTCAGATGTAGCCAAATGTATATCATGAAAAATCAAATTATATACACTGAATAAGAATAAAAATTTGATTGTACTATCATACAATAAAGTAAATTAAATGATAAATTACAAATCTTAAATTATGAATATTGAATAAAAAATGAATAGCGACAAATGTTAAATTAAAATTAAAATAAAGATAATATATTCTAGATATTAAATTCATGTGAATATATTACAAATACGTATCAGTTAATTGGTAAATTGAAATTAAAAAACTAAATTATTAATTACCACTAAAAAGATTTACTTTTTTCAATATCATGCGATTCAGAGCCTGAAAGTTAAATCAACTGGTTTTACACCCAATCATCATTCACAGATTTTTTGGCATAATCTCAAATTTTCATAAAATATTTTTGAATTTTAGTATACTAAATAAAAATATATATGAACAAAAATGCTGATATAAACAAGAAGAAAAGTTAAGATCAACAGTCAAAAGCTTTTTAATATAAAAAAAAAATGTATAATATACTTACTTATAAAGCAGTAATAAAAAAAACCTTTCAATTAACATTTGTTTCATTCTTCCCTTTTAATTAGAACAATATTTAGGTTTGTTTAAATTATACATAATTTTTTAATTTAATCTATACTTAACAGATTTTTTCAAAAGAAGGTTAACTTTAGGTAACACAATTTTGCCGTACGTACAATGTATTATGACATAACTCCCGTATTCAGCAAGGGCTTACTGTAAAAACAATAGCAATTGAATTATGCATTCTCCTTAATAAATGACAACCACAATTGGCACTATAACAGATAAGTAGACAAATCTAAATTGGCAAGACAAACAAACATTTGTTTTTTGGAAAGCACCAAGAAGCAATTCCTACTCATTCCCAGTTAGAAAACAGAGGCATCAGAATGAAATTAAACGACATCCATTTTAAACATAGGCTTTTAATACACATATCAAATAATGGTAATTGGGACTAAATTCTGTTCAAATATAATTTTAAATATATTACGATCATATTCAGAACAATCTAACTGGGTATAATGTTACAACTCGTGGCTTTCGATGTTCTTACAACTTGGGCTGTCACTGATTAGTAAGTAGAAATTAATCTGCAGACATGACAAAAAAAAAGCATAAAATTGCTAACACAAGAAATGTGAAAAAAACTTACTTTACAAACTAACATTTTATGGAATTTTCCTCTCATCTTTTTCCTTCATTCAGAATTTTAAACAAGTGCTACTGAATGCTTTTTTCTTTCCCCAACTAAAATTACTTCTTGAAAGTATCTGAAAAAGTACATAATGTAAGGCACAATGAAATTCTTTTCAATATACCATAACTAAACTTTTTAGAATTAAGAAACAAATTTAAAGCAAGAATTCCAAGCTTCATAACCAAATATACTGGTTTCCAAAAGTTAAGAAACAAATTGAAAAATCATGATAAATCAGCTAAAAATAGTTCGAAATTCTTGAAATTTGAATATATTACAAATAAAAGCAAGCTGCATTAACAAGCAATATGCAAAAGAGTGGCATTGCCATCATTTTATGTAAATACAATACAGCTTAAAACCGGCCGTTTAGGAAGGAACTGCTATTCAATGAACGGTGGTATATTAAACAATATCAAGATAGCCAAAGTGTAAAAATGAGTTTGAGGCAACATTTGCCAGCAGAATTGCATTATACAGCTGTAGGCCGACTCGAAGCAAGTCACCAAAAATCTGACATTGCAAGATGACTAAATGTTGACCATTCCATGTAGTACAAGTTTCTAGTTATTGGCTCAGCTTCTCAAAGACCTACTGAAGATAGGCCAAGAGTTACCACTTCTTCAGATGACTGAACTTGCAACTTACAGCACACTGCAACAGGACTGAAACTCTATCTCATCTTAGATATGCACTTATTTCTGCTAAAGGAAGGACAGTATCAGCCACGATAGTATGTAGAGGGCTGCATGAATAAGGTCTGTATGAAAGGTGACTGGTATTGTGCTTCCTGCTTACCTCCTGCCACAGGGGGGAGCACTTGAATTGGGCATGTAGTCATATAAACTGGACTGAAAATCAGCGGAGGTCTGTTCTGTTCACTAATGAATCCTATTTAGCTTTGCAGAGCGTTTCTCAAAATGTTCATGTATGAAGAAAAGTAAACACCTCATACCTTCCGTCTAACATACAGGAAATAGACATCTATGCAGGAGGCAGTGTTTTTGTATCGGGAGGAGGTGGGTGCACAGACCTGTATCTGTTATGACATACTGGATCCTATTGTTTATCTCTGTGCTGGCACAATTGGCCATACCTTTATTTTGCCAGCAGATAAAGCCCATCTTCACATTGCTCGTCTCGTGCACAAATTTCTTGCAGAAGAAATTACAGACCAAATGAAATGGTCAGTATGCTCTCCCGACCTTAATCACAAGCAATGGAACTTCAAGGCCTGAGCACCTATGTCACAGAAATTCGTGACATCATGATGAGAAGTGACACTAGGGGAATGGGTTGCATCACAACCAACTGAAGTTCCGTTACGAGCAGCTAGGTTGAAACGTGTTTTGTCTTGCACAAGCAAATTGTTTGATAAAGTTAAATTGAAGGAATTTATAAAAATGCCTTCAATATGTTGTGATCCAAACTGTAGTGGAAATTATTGGAATGGTCCTAAAGTAAGTGTTTTCACCTTTCCAAAAGATGAAACTCTTAAAACAAAGTTTCTAAATGTCATACATCATAAAGGATTTTATCTCGCAAAATATAGTACGGAAAGTTCATTTAATTGTTTCAAAGTAATGTCAAATGTTTAAAGACAAAATCAAACATTCTAACTTTAAAATTTAAATTATCAGGTATCAATTATTAATCGTGAATTTAATTATCAGATAACGAAGAACTGTTTCACAAAATGCAGTAATGTAAACAGTGTTATATATAACAACTAAAGCATTGGAAATAGTTTTGTTTAAATATCTTTGTTATTGTTATAATATAGTTGTATTTATCACATTTATATAAAATAACAATAATAAGACTTAGTTAAGTTTATATATTGTTTTTTGTTGCATATAGTTAAGTTTATATATTGTTTTTTGTTGCATATAGTTAAGTTTATATATTGTTTTTGTTGCATATATATTATTGTGAGTGAAAATAATAAGATTAATGGTTAAAATAAAAACTGTACTTTTAATTCATTGACTCAACTACCAAGTTATTTCTGATTTCCTTAAAGACGCTTAAAAGGGGCATTTTGTTACATAATTCCATTATATTCTACAAATTTTCCTAATTTAAAATAAGTAAACAACTAATTAGTATTGCATTAGTTTAGAAAAGCTAGTTTAGTTTAAAGCTACTTAGTTTTAGTGTTTTTGTAGAAAAGTGGAGGAAAAGACTGACGATTTAAGTTATAAAAACACTGATTTTTTTTTTTTTTTTTTTTTTTGTCCATTTATCTATTTTGTATTATTTGTAATAAGGGCTTATTTATAAAGTCTTTAGTCTTTTGAGTTGAAATTCCAATGAACTAATTCATTTATAACCAGTTTACTGTTTTATGTTATTTGCTTTTTAATGTTTTTTTTATTATTTTAATGTAATAATAGTTAATTTATTTTGATAGAAATCTGAAAGGAGTCTATATTTAACTGAGTCATTGTAATTAGATCCAGGATTTTGATTTTATTTAGAATTGTTAAAAATATTTATAAGATAGTAATAAAAATAAATCTTATTCTTTGAATAAATAATAAGATTTATTTTTCCAATATGTTGATAGTTTATTGAAAACATAAAGATCAAATTTTTTCTTTCCCTGCACATTTTAAATATACTTATGAAGAATGAGTACCTACAAATTTTATAAATGTTCTAAAGATCTGCAGATTGCATATTTCTACGTTATAAAAATATATCTCGAATATTTAGCATATTGAGTGACATTAACTGATAAAACAAATGCATCTAATAATTTTTGAGCCCTTAGTATAAAAGGTTGCTCAACTTCTCCGATTCAAAATTTAAGTAGAGGAAAGCTTCTGTATCCCCAAATATACATTGTGAATGTAGTTTTATATTATTAAGTTATCATGCAAAAGTTATGTACTACCTTTGAAGAAGTCAAAAACATTTGGCTACTGAAATAATTTTTAATATTTTGGTTAGTGAAGAACAACTACATGACTATGGTGAATGTATTTCAGGACACAAACCAGAAAAGGTTTATAGAATGGTAATTTGGTCAGCAGTCAATTCCCTATTGAGTAATTATTGTAAAAAATTAAATGACAAATTGCATAACTCTTCTAAAGCTGGAAGGAAAAGAAAACTTGAAAAATTTAGCGAAGTTATTTCGAACAAAAAATAGTGATGTAATATATAGTTAAATGGCAAATTTCAACAGTTTTCCTTGCATACTAATTTTGTTGCTTACTTGGAGCTGACACTACAACAAATGTCTATAAAATCAATTTCAATTATTTTTAAATTCACCTTCAACTTTTCTCGTTTATATTTTTCATAATAAATTGTCGTTTTAAATAAAAGGGAGATACACCTACCGGGAAACCTGCCCTGCAAATTTTGCAAAAATGGTAATGCATTCCTAGCACCGTACCTCTTGGGTGATGTGGGAAGCGACTGCATTTTAATCATTATTTAACTATTCAACATAGGTTCTTGGAATTGAGTTATATAAATGATATACAATACGTTTTTAATAAATGAAAAATTATTCCCCCCCTCCATTATCGAGTGCCGGCAGACTTCACACGAAAGGAATGAAGTGTCACGTCTTATTGTGACATCACTGAAGACAGCAGAGGCCTTGAAGTTCCGTTGGTTGTGCCTTAATCCCATTGAACATGTACAGGACACTCTCAGCAGGCATGTTGCTGGTCTCCAAACTCTACATGGGCTAAGAACTGTTTTAAGAGATCAATGGGCATTGCTACCCATACAACTCATTGTCATTATAAATAGCACGAGACATCAACATCAGGCCTGTATTGCTATTTGGAGTGATCATATGATCGGGAAATTTATTTGTATTTAATTTGTATATCCGAATTTAGGACATTTTATGTTCCTGTTAATATCACAAAAATGCAAATATTATGTACAACATTTTCTTGTGTTTTTAAGTTACACATGGTATAATGAATATTATCAACAAATTTCGTCCAATTTGCTTGTATACTTTCTGACTTATCATCAGTTTTCAGTCTGTTGCTTAGCTTTTGGAAACTAGTGTATTTCAAAGCTTATATGTAATACAAATTTTAAAAATTCACTGCATTTCATTCTTTTATACGATTACTTCAATAAAAGTTGTAATATTTCTTCTTAGAGATATACAGGGTGGTCTAGAACTCCACCAACAAACTGCTAGGGATAACTGCACATGTCAATACAATCACCTTTTGCAATAAGACATACAGTCGTAAATGTAAGAGCAACTGCTACAGGGGGCTGTTTATCAGTGAAAAAAAAAATGATACACCAGATAAAGTGTACAACACAGGTTTAATGAAGTACAAATTCAGAATAGCACAACATCACAGTTGCATGAATAACAACATTCAAAATCATATATGCCACATGATAAGACACAATGGCATGTAGGACGCCATATCAACAATAAACCTTTAGTGTAATTTAAAGCAAGTGTTCAAAGGGCTTGCCACCCAAAGTGATAATATTTTGCATGTTGTTGCTCATGCAACTGTGTTTCGCTATTGTGAATTAGTATTCCCTTAATCCTGAGTTATTTGCCTTATCTGTTGTATCCTTTCCTTTTACTTAATCCACTGGAGCAGTCAGCATTGATGTTTGCAACTCTATGTTCTAATGCAAAAATTGTTAGCCTTGATGTGTAAAATCGCCTCAAGAATTTTGTTAGCAGAGTTCCAGACCAACCTGCATGTCTGTTTGATTTACTTTTGAAAAAATTTAAGATAATCAGAAACAAAATTTATACATAGATGATAAATAAAAATTAAAGCCAGAAGATAAAAAATTAAAAACTGTATTTTACATAGATAAGCTTGTAATGCAAAATTTATGAAATCCTTATAAAAAGCCAGTCATACATGTTTTGCATTTAACCCACATGGACGTGCAAAGGGGTGTCCGACACCCCACGCCACTTAAAATGCGTAAAATACTGACATCCCCTTAGTTGAAATGAGTGAAATCTATGCTAGCTGACTTTAAGGTCACATTCAACAGATGGAAAGTGTTTCAAGAAAAATTCTTTTATTTTTTTATTGGAATTCACCACAAGGGGGTGTAAAACACTCCCTGGTGCATCCGCATGTCAGGTTTCATTGTTCACTTGAGTGATCGTATTAGGGACAGGAAAATAATGTTGCCTCATTATTTAAGTTTTAGTGAGGGAAAACAAGTGGCTTGAAGAACATTCTATACTTCTAAAATGGAGATTTTTGTAGGTACAAGACTTTTAAATTAAATAATAGTGTAAGTGAAAATCTCAAGAGATTGATGCAAAAGTTATATTATTCTGGACGTAATGTAACTTTAGTCAGTCAAAGTCTTATCCACTTTCATAAAAACTAATTGGAGGTAAAGCTTAAAATTATAGAAATTATTCTGAAAAATAAAAGTACAATGTGTCAGTAAAGTCATGGTGCAGTTATGAACGCTTGTTGTGGCAAACAGAAACAAAACAAAAGGTTAAAACTTGCGCTACATTGGACAGTATCCCAAAGAGTGTCTGTAGTGCAACGGTGTGCACGTGCAGGTGATGACGCAACACCACGCACCATGTGGAGCCGACTGTGACGTCAAATGTCTACCTTGACATGTTGCAATTGTATGCAGTTTCACAACTTCCAGAAGGTGTCATCTTTCAACAGGACGGCACTCCTCCATACTACGGCAACATTGTTCGTGAGTTGCTAGATACAACATTCCCTCCAACGGTGGATAGGTAAGGGTGCTGTCATGGTATGGCCACCACGATCCCCGGACATAACGCCATTAGACTTTTACTTGTGTGGTTATGTGAAGCAACATGTGTACAGTGAACGTATCAACAACATTAATCATTTAAAACAGAGAATCACGGAAGTTATTCACTCTGTTATACCAGACATCCTTACCCGTGAGTGGGAAGAACTGGACTATCGTTTAAATGTGTGTAGGGCAACAAATGGAGCCCACATCGAACTGCGCTGAACAGTTATGCAAACCTGGAGAGTTTTCCTTTTATTTGGTGAAGATGTCACCTGTCTATCTAGTTTCGTTGCTTTCCTGTGACCGATCAAAAGTGCACCATGACTTTAAGGACACCCCATATATTACGCCCTAAATTTAGGTGGATCTAAAGATAAAGCCCAGCAGAATTCTTTTTTTGGATTTCTAAAAAAATAGTTTCCTGTGTACCTAAGAAAATTAGAAGCAGTATTTTTCTATCCAAATTGTGTAACGATTATTATATTGAATGATTCTTTACTGTAAAAAATGTTAAAGCCATGTATGTAAGAAATATACTTTTCTTATGTGTTTGCAATGCACTGAATAATATAATGTATTATTTACTAAATTTTTCTTCTAAAAATTTGTTCTTGTATAACTAGTACTGTTTGTATGAATCATTTGGAACAGATAAAGCATAAAAATGTTAGTTTTGCTTAAATAGTGAAATAAATTTATGTGTTGCATACCCCCCCCCCCCCGTGTCTTCATGTTACTCTTTGTAGTGGGTGTCCTCCCAGGGTAACTGAAATTTTATGTATATATTGGAAGGTTAAAAGTTAAAGTGAACCAAGTCCATGAGATTCATTTCTGAGAAAAAAAATCTCAAAGTTGATTAACAAAGGACTTCTAATTATTCTTGCTGCTTATGGATACAAATTGAACTAAGGACTTGAATCATTATTATAGGGAAAATATTACATTCCTACACTACCATTGCAGTGTTAGGGCAAAATAGGAAAACCATGAACTTGGTTCATTTTAACTCTGAACCTTCCATATGTTTAAATTACTTCAAAATTTTTCCAACCACATTTTACCCCACTTGTCCAGGGAGAATCTCTTCTCCCCAATGGCAATGGTCAGACTGTTGGTTGCCTGTCATTTTTTAAAAAAAATTTTATTCTTGAAGCTGTAATCATGAACCCAGAAGTCGTGCAATTCATGTTTGTGGCGATGGAACCCTTATATTTTTAAATATACCCAAAAGGATAAAATATGCAATCAGGATACAATATTGCTTTATTTACTTTCCTACTGAAATCCTAAAACACATGTAGGATTGAACTTAACTGATCTAATAATCATTAGAAAAATTTCATCATTTTGGCAAATTGGTAAATGAAACTAACAGGCAGCTTATAATAATCAGGGGCAGCTCATGCACAGGCACTGCAGCACCCACAACTTTTTTCAGCATATAATCACTAATCTATTTAATTTTGCATGCAATATCTGAATCTATCAACAATTTAAAAGCGTTCCTTTTAGAGCTTCCAATATTTAAGAAAAATGCAGTGGAAAACAATGTCTCTTTTTGTAATGAGAAAACTTCCAAAAAGTTGCAACTAAGTGCATTCATTCCGCTCCACAGTTTGTGAAGGGAAGGAGGTACTGTCAGGAGAGAGCACCTCCTAACTTTCCAGAGATGGAAGAAGGGGTTTCAAAAGTTTTTCTGCTGCAAAAAAAATTTTCGTGAGCCTAAAATTTGAATATAAATAAGATGGAAGATAATCATTAATAAAGAAAAATTAATTAAAAATACTGTAATATTAAATTTTTTCATAAATAAATATGAAAGTAACAGCCCTACATGTGTATTTATTTTAACCTTACAGATTCAAGATTTTTTATTGTTCAGCCATAGTTGAATAAATCTTTAAAGGAAAGTAAGGAATGCAAGAAAAATAATCAAAAACATTTATTTTGAAGTTTTATTTTTAATTAAAAATCAGCAATTTTTCTGTTTAAACTTGCCTACAACTATCCTAATAACTAATAAATGGAATTATTCAAAATTGATTAGAAAAAGCAAAATTTTGCCAAAAGGCATCACTGCACTATGCAGGATAGGTGGGGGGGGGCGCACACACACACAGCTACAAAGCATGAATCACCAATGATTAATTTTGAAAAGACATGAAATCTGAGATTGGGGCTGATATACAAGAGTGTAATAAGCAACTAGTTCAGGAGAAAGATTAATCATATGCCAATGGCATAAATAAGACATCACACATCATGCGAGAACACATAAAATGCATAGAATTGTTACACACAATGCAATATCATAAACAAAGAGGATAAAGGATGATAATAAAGTTTGCCAAAATTTCCAGCAACTTGTTCAAGCAACATAACTAGAAGAAATCATCTAGCTGTCTTCGCACAAAGAAAAACAACACCAATGGATGATCAATATATCATCCTGCCAGAAAAAAGGAAACAGACAGAGGGGAAAATTGCTAGACTGTTGGATATGGTAATGGAACAAGATGTCAAGTGTCATAATTTACTGAGGAGAAACATCTAAAGGGTAGCCTATTCTTGCTTCATTGTGAACTTTGCAATTCCACTAAAGACTGCCCACTGGTAGCACCATTTAGACTGGTATAAGAACTGAAAGACTAGATGTCTCAACAATGGGATCATGCCCTCTTTACTGATGAGAGTCACTTCAGTACCTCAAATGATTTTGCAAATAGAGAGTTTGGGACATTGTTTTCATCCCAATAACATCAGGAAAAGGGATACTTATGGCAGTCCTAATGCTGTCGTCTGGAGAAGGCATTATGGTGAATGGACACATTAAATTCCACATCATAAATTAGCATACTGGAACTGGAGAAGGCTATTATCAGCTGATGCTGCTCTTCACAACATGTCTCTTCTGAGGTGCCATTGGTCTGGACTTCCATCTTTTTGAATGATAATTGCAGACCACATCAGATGCATGCAGTGGAAGAGTTGATAGAAAGCAACAATATCACTCAAATTTAATGGGCAGTGTGCTCTCCTGAAATTCTGCAATTCACAGTTATGTTGTAGTAAATCATCAAAGTTTCTGTATGATGTTAGAAGGGGACTTCTGCATCAAAGAGGATCTTCAGTTGACCCTCAAGAGGACTAAAATTCATTTACATCACCATTTTTACTATTAATTTTTGTTTTTAAATCTGAATTTTACATAAAAACAAATAAATTTATTTGAGTTTAAATTTATTTGCAAATAAACAAATTTTGAATCTTATTTGAGTTTAATTGATATTTCTTCTTTTATAATTGTTTTTCCTTGAATTTTTTAAAATCTGAATCTATATAATAATTGTTCAGGCATGGCTACGTGCCAAAAGAGATTCAGACCAGACACAGTGTGATTGATTTCACACCCGCAGTGCGCGCTTTGTTAGAGTGGCTTTGGGGAAAGGCTTCTTAGAATCAAGAGAGTACCGAAGTGAATTTCCCTTATCTTTGAAAGATAAATTATTTTGAGGTCTCTATTCCAATGGTGCATCCGATATTTTATCCTTTTACGCACTTAATTTTTGAATTGAATATTTAAGAGGAAAGTTGTTTTAAATGTTATAAAGATTTAGTGATTAGTTTAGATTTGAGTGTTGGTAAACAATATGGATAGAGAAGATCCCACTGCAAGGAAACAAAGGTTAGCAAGAGAGAGATTTGCAGGATGGAAGGCGATGAAGTTAAAAGACATTAAACAGAATTCAAATTGCAAATATTTAATTAATTAGAATTAATTTATTTTTCCACTTCTCAGAGATCTTTACTTTCGTTTTCATTAAAAAGGTTCTTTATCGTTTTTGCAAAACGAAAGTTAGTGTCAATTGATTCCTCATTTACAGTTTTTCATGCTTTTTTTTATTTCTTAAGCACTCTGGCAATCTGCATGAGATTTTCTTCAGCAACTTACGTTAGCAAATTTGTGACAATCAGATCCGAGATATTGTTGGCAAGCTAAAAGCCCGTCTTAGATGGGCACAAATCTTCTAGTTTTACTTAAAAACCAATAGCTTTTGAAATTTAAATTTCTTTGCAAATAAATACACTTTTAATTTTATTTGAGTTTCACTGATATTCCAAGCTTTATAATCATTTTCCCTGAATTTTTTGCTTTAAATCTGAATTTTACTTAAAAAGTTCATTTTCTACTGTGAAACACATTAGAGATATTATAGACCCTAATTTTGATGTTGTTTACAGCCCATTTGTTTTTTTCTCCTCATGTAAAATGTCAGAAGTCCCCTTTTAAAATCAATCGATTCATATGCAAGATGCTTTTTGAAGACGCATTTTGGAATGACCATATCTGCCTCAGAAAATTTAGCACCTGAAACAAATAATCACTGAGGAATTGGCACTCCTGCATCAAGAACTGATTAGTCTTCTGGTGTTGAGTATGAAGAGATAAGTGTCATCCAACCAATGAATCAGGGCGGTCATATCGCTTATTAATGAATATTTGTTTTTTTTCTCCTGGGCAGAAAATCATTTGTACCAGTACCACTCTTTCAATAAAGCACCCCCTCCCCCCATATGGGTAATGTATCTTCATTCTGATTTTCAGGTCCCCTAGGTGATTTTTTAAAGTTTTAAGGCAAAAAAAAAAAAGAAAAACCGATCCATGCTTACGTATTACATAACAGTATAAATCCGAGGTTCCCAGCCTGTGATACATATACCCCTAGGGACAGTTGGGGGTACACGATACAACAGATCAGCTGGGGTACACAATACGACAGATCAGTTGGAGTACACAAAAGTAATATTGATAAATGCAGAAATACATAAAATAAGGGATTAAATTAAAAGGAAAAAGAGTTATATAATTTTGTATCCCCAAGTTTGTCAAAAGAAATAGTTCTACAAGTCTGAAAACCTACTTTTGATACAATTTTCTTGTAAAGGTAGGAGTATATTAAGATCTAGTAATTGACTGATAATTGGTTGCCACCAGCAATGCCCATAATCAATCATATTGCATAATTATGTATGAGTCATCCATGTCTTTGCAAAAGCTGAAGCTCCATAAGATGTGGTAGTTATTTCTTTTCATTTAGGGTTACCCCAAAATATCTTAAACCCTCTCAAAGCTGGTTTTTAATTAATAATGAAAATAAGGCATCATTATTTGTTCAATTGGATGCACAATTGATAATGAATATTGGTAAATTGAGTTGAGGACTGTTTAATGTCTTATGATTTACACAAACATTTGCTACACTAATTTCAAATGTTTTATGATTATTTTTTTGGTAGCAGTAGAATCATCAACAATGCAATTCATATTCACAAGGGGGTTCTGTAAACTCAGCTCGTTGCACTCTTTCCAATGAGGACACTATGCATCCGAGTAAAAAACATTTATTTTTGAATGTAAAAGATTTGCTGCCAAACTCACCATAATTGCACCAATCATTGAAAAGTTTGCCAAAAGAAAAAAAAAGTTTCAGAATTAAAAATACTCTATTCTTGTTTTTTATCGTTTATTTGTAGTATACCTATTGCCTTTCAATATGGATTCTCTCTTATATTTGTTTTAATTTGTAAGAAAATTCTTTGCAATGTTCTTATTTATTTTAAGATCAGGATAGTAAAAAATGTATATTATGAAAGTTTTGAGCTAAAAGAAGCAATGAAAACATAAATATTCTCTCATTCTTTAAGTTCAGCAAATTATCTGTAAAAACATAGGCAAAACTAAAGGGGAATTTACAAATCAAACAAACAGGACAGACATCTAAAATAAGAATTTCTAACTATTAAGTATTTCTAAGTAGGCTTGGGTAAAAATATTATCTGAATATTTATAGAGAAAGAATATGTAATTAGATATTGTCTATCATGAGTCATGAAAAAGAAAAAAAAAATCACAAGTGCAAATCTAATCAATGACAGTAAAAAGCTGCAGTATATATGAAAGTGTTTCTTGGCAATGTTATTTAACCTTTAGGCTTTGGGGACTTAATTCCTGAAGAACTCCTTGAAATATGGGGAGCGAAATCATCATTTGTAACTGGTACAGCAGTTGTATGGGCCCGTATTAGCAATATGCACATTCAGGCAATTTCTCCCAACTTTTAATTACTGTCCTTAATTTAAAATGATGCATTGTACAAATCTTGATGATTAGCTGAAAAATCAAAGGCATTTTGCTAGTATAATTTAGTGGTAATAAATCAACATGCAATTTTTTCAACTTAAGTTTAAAAAAATATATAAAAACTTTAATTCCTTATAGCCGATGAGTGGAATAGACAATTAGCTCTCGCAGAAACTTTTATTATTTTTTAGAATTATTCACTTCAAGAAACAAAATAAGTAGTAAACACAAAGATTATTAATTTGTTCTGGTAAGTAAAATACTATAAAACCACCAATTCTTTTTATAATGTTAACTGGTCAACCATTTCTACATGTAGTGAAGCAGAAATTTTAAGGACGATCCAGTATAATTACTAATTAATGAGGATAGATTAAATTGATTAATATTTTCTAAATACATTGGTACAGGTTAACAAATCAGTCACTAGTGACTAGTTCAAACATATTTATTTCATTTAAAACCAGGAAATCAGATTTTGATACTTTTTAAGGAAAAAACACAACACAGTTTTATTCTTCTAAAAATAAATAAATTCTATCAGTGATTTTACAGTTTAAAACTTAACTTTCTATTCAAAATAATTAATCAATAGATAAATTATTTTTATTAAGTTTTAAAACGTCATTTTATATATCATTCATAAACAGTTTTCCCTCACTTATTTATATAGTCTGGTTGTCTCATTTCTTTTCAAAAAATTACAACTATATTGCAGAAAACCAAATCGGAATAGTTGGATCATATAATTTAAGCTCATATGATTCAAACAAGATTTCATGAATAGTTCCAAACAAAATTTTATCACTTGTTCAAATCTGGACCATTCACTGTGGTCATAATGATGACAACATATACACTTTTAAGCTATGAGCACTACAAAGAGTAATGCAAAGACGCGCAAGGGGGTGTACGACACCCCAATTCGTTATTTCACTATTTAAGGCTGTCTTCGCGAAAAAATGAAGCGAAGGGCTCCACCGAACCCATCTTTTGGTGTAGAAAAAATTTGCTGATGATTACAAAATTTCATGATTGTTACAGAAATATTATTCTACAATTAGTTGAAAGCCGTTTCTGTATAAAAATTATATGAAGGTCAAAATAAATACGCAAAGATGGATACAATTAATAATTACGAATGTATATTTCTTTTTGGTAAAAAACTTAACTACTTTGAAACTCTGTGGAGATCTACAAAGTACTTTTTCCCCCAATATATTGCAGTAGGGTCATTCCATGTCAAATCAACCAAAAAAAATAAGATTTGACACCCATGATCTCAGATTTTCATGAAACTTGGCATATTTGTTCCTTTTATGGATTTAAGTAAGCATGCAAAATATTTTTGCTCAATCTCAAATACTTTAGGTTTTATAGCCTGTTGAAGTTTTAAGAATTTCAATATTTTTATCGAATTAGGCTTAGCAAATACGATTGGTTCTTTTATAGAAAATAAGTTGTCTTCCTTATTTACCAACAAATGTTGATGAAAATATTTATGATTATACTTTAATATACAAGGAATCCAATAAAAAATAAACTAAGCCAGTAAGTATTTATACATGGCCAGGAAAAATTCTGAAATGTTATTTTGAAAATTTTGTAAATGAAATATCGAGTTCCACACTAAGGGGACTATCATAAAAAGTGAAAAGGATAATCAAAAAAATTTATTTAATTTATTATTCTAAAAGATATACTCTATCACATGAAAAAATAAAAATAGTGGTTTTTTCAGTCCTTCATTATTTTTTAAAGGTCTAGAAAAAAAAATCGAAAATTCATGCGTTTGTTTTCAGTGTGTTAAATTCAAATTTCCTTTCATTTAAATTCAGCAATTTTGTCTTGTAAACTATCAAAGTAACCACTATTATGTACTGCAGCTAAGGCTAGACAGAATTTAAAAAATAGTGCTAATAAAGTAAAAAAATTCAATTGCAAAGTGAGGTACTTATTTACGTTTGTTGGAATGGAAAAAGTTGTTACAAAACTCACCACTAAGAATATTTCAAATTCCAAGTCCATTGTCCTTTAATTTTCTCAAATGTTTTCAAAACTTGACTTTACAAGCAACATGCATTCTTGAGAGAATTGGTAAGTTCTTCCAGTCATTGTTTTTGGAGGTTTCACGATTGTGATGATGTGAGGGATGGGTACTGCACATACATCTTCCCTGTTGGGCCAAAAAAAATGATAGTGATGGTCCATTAGGATGTAAAAACTTTACAGTGACATCTTCTTCTGCATTCACCTCACTCACCATACCAAAATACCATAAATTGTCATAAATACAACCGACAAAGCATCCAGGATATAAATCCTTCATTTTCACTAATAAAGTTTGATGCTTAAGTAAGTTGAAATTAAGAGCTGGTGTTTCATCTCTGCTGATTCTTCTAGCCTCAATCATTCCCAAGTCGTCTATTGGCTGAAAGTTGTGGAGTAGTCTGGTTCCTGGAAGAGTCTGGGTATCTTTTAGACGACTTTCCAGAGTAAGGCTAGTAGAATCAACCGCTTCTTTAGAAATATGCTGGAAGGTAATGTTTGCAATGTTGACTTTGCAAAACTCGAAAAGCTCATTTGTTGTTGTAATTTGTCTATCCAGATGTTGTTGAAGACTTTGCTTCCTAGCTAATCGTTTGACAGTACCCCCTATACCATCGCATTCTGTTTTCCCATGACTGGTTGCAAAAAATGACCACTGTGCTTTTAGTTTAAAGTCCTTCTCATGCAGACACAGATTCATGAAGTTGTATTTATTTTTATACTGCCCGGCACATCCATAACTGAAATAGTGAATGTTTGTTATATGTGGGTAGTTTTCTTTCAGAAAGCCAGTCACATTTTTTTGTATCTCGTATACCATACTTACGTCACGCTTCAGGTTATCAGATATGATACAAAGGGATATAATCAGTTTTACATTGCTTGTATCCTTGCAGTGAATCATGACAGGATGAATAGTGCATGAATTTGAGTTCCAGTGGTAACCTTGAGCCTCATCTTGTATTGTGAATGCATAGTTTTCACTAAAATCCATCGAGACAACAGCTGTATTTGAGGAAGCAGTTCCCTTTAAATTTTTAAAAAATGAAGATTGTGATTTGGCAATGTATGAGTGTGGTATCAACTTATTCAGTTTTTCTACTAATTTTTCAATCAATTCACCAACTGAGGTCGAACACCGTATCATTTCAGTTCGATCCGTTGAAACCCACTGATTGTACTCAACAATGTCTTCATCATCATAGTCCTCAAATTTTGCCTGTAAAAATTGGACAAGGTTATCTTTTGATGAGCACTTGTCACAGTGCCTTAGCATACATTCTCTTCCTGCTCCTTCACAAACTATATATGACATAAGCTGTTTGTATTCCTTTTCAAAACCTGCTCCGTGAATCAATAAAATAACATTTTGATGTATTGTGCATACGCACACTAAGTGTGTGCCACTGGCACCAGCCAAAACGCACCACTTGGGTCTCAAAGAACAAAATTTTGAAAGACCTATTTTCAAGTTGGGGTATTCCAATTTAAAACTTGAATATAGCTCACTAAGATTACATAAAATCAAACGTTTTCTCTCATATACTTTTTTCCCTATACTCACCACATCCTTCATCCCCGGCAAAATTCTAGACTGTTCATCAAGCTGATAAAACTTTTTTACTAATTCAATGATATCAGGACTCAACTGTTTCCCATTTCTTCGAGCTGGCTCTGCTAAAAAGCCCTGGTCTTTGAAGAGTTTTTGAGCCTTACGAACAGAATAATCGAATACGTTGAAAGCCTCTTTTATTTTTCTTCTAGACCACATTAGTGAAGCTCGAATTGTCAGCATTTGAATCTGTTTTCTTCTTGATGTACCACTTAATTCATTTTTAATTATATCTACAAGCTTGTCTAAGTCTTCAGACTTTTTTATCACACTTTTTTCCACGTCATTTTTTTCCTCTGGCAAATCAACTTCAAGAACATTTTGAATTTTTTCTTTAACAGTTTCATGCACTCTTTGCAGTTTTTCTTTACCATAAAATGATCTGCTATGTTCACCAAGTGCATGTAATTTCATTGGAGAACATCCGATTTCATGGAATGAAGAATTAAGTTCAGCAATCACGTTTCTTTTTTGTAACAGTTCAGCAGGAGTAAATTCTACATCATGATCTTCATCTTCGGTATTTAAGCTGTTTTGAACATTACTTTCATCAATTTGTTTTATTTTAAGTAGCTTGTTTCTGCAAGATGCACAAAGTTTTTGCCCTGGTTTCACTTTGAAGCCTTTATATAAAATGATCCTACTCTGTTCCACAGTTACAACACGGAGCATTTTTTTAATTGTAGTTTTATGTTTTTTAAAAGGGTCACAACATACTTTTTGTAAAAACTCATAGTTTTTCAAAAACACACTTTGATGATGGAGACAAATAGTTTTTAATTCATAATTTGAGTCTGTTCTAAGTTTTAAAAGATTTAAATCAGTTTCAGACAGTTTTTCAATAGCTTGAATGGCTTTTCTGCTGACATAATTCAACAAATGACAATCACTGTGAGTAAATTTCCCCACAGAGCACTTCTCCATTTTTCCAATGTTAAAGAAATATATATTAACAATAGATTCTTTGCAAAATAATTTTATCTATTAAGCAAAATTGCACATACTTAGTTGTTAATGAAAAAGTTACAATAAAACAAAATCCACGTAGTAAAGTAAAAAAGCTAAATCAGATTTTTAAAAAAAAACCCTGTGAAATATGATCACCAATCATGCATGTTACACTAGCAATAGTCTGTGACTGATTGATGAATGAATGCCAAGTTGTGGGTGCTGAGCAGGCTTACTTGTTTTAACATGCCCAAACAAGTCTTGACTTGTTCAGACATGTGTGTGCCTGCTCAGTAGACAGTTTGAATGCTTTGATTGCCTATAATAAAATTCCTGAAATAGCAGTTTACTAGTGAGTTAATGAGAGTTTTGACCTGATATTTAAAGCCAAATTAAATTGTATTTATAAAATTTATGTACTTTTCTGAACAGATCTTAGAATTAATAAATCTACTCTATTACTTTAATCATGCACCACCAAATTTTTTATCAATTTTTTTTTTTGTGTGTGTTTGATTTTAAAGATCTTTCTGATTTGTGATGAATGAGTCAAGCGATTTCTAATTTTGAAGTCAGTAAAAATTATGAAGAACTGAAAAAACCACTATTTTTATTTTTTCATATGATAGAGTATATCTTTTAGAATAATAAATGAAAAAAATTTTTTTGATTATTCTTTTCACTTTTTATGATAGTCCCCTTAGTGTGGAACTCGATATTTCATTTGCAAAATTTTCAAAATAACATTTCAGAATTTTTCCTGGCCATGTATAAATACTTACTGGCTTAGTTTATTTTTTACTGGATTCCTTATACATTAAAGTATAATCATAAATATTTTCATCAACATTTGTTGGTAAATAAGGAAGACAGCTTATTTTCTATAAAAGAACCAATCGTATTTGCTAAGCCTAATTCGATAAAAATCTTGAAATTCTTAAAACTTCAACAGGCTATAAAACCTAAAACATTTGAGATTGAGCAAAAATATTTTGCATGCTTACTTAAATCCATAAAAGGAACAAATATGCCAAGTTTCATCAAAATCTGAGATTATGGGTGTCATGGTGTGGTTGAATTGACATGGAATGACCCAGTATTTTGTTTGCATTGATACTTCATTATAATTATAAACCGAATAAATATATTGAAATCATTAAAATACTCTTTTTGTTCGCTAGGGGGCACTGCATCTGATTCAGTCGAATCAGTTAAGAAGTGAAATTTTCAGGTTTGGCGGTTTGGTTCCTACTCGATTTCCCTTCGCCAATTTAAAATATAGAAACCCTGTTTAACCACATGGGGTCACCGCTGAAAAGGGACTTGCTTTTTTCTGGGATGTGTATGCTTGAGAGTAATTGATCCTGGTTTCATTGTTGTGAAAAAGGGCTTCTGTTTGTATTTACGTGGGTCTCCACACCTCAGCCACAACCGTCGGTTGTGCCTCAGCGCGATTTTATTGGCTATTATTGAAACAATATTTGTTAGATAATTTGATATATTCCGAAATGTAATTAATGACTCGTACGCAGTTATACAATTAAGAGCTAAGGTAATTTTAGTTTTCCCTGTTGATGTGACTTTCAAATAAAAACTGAGCTAGTTCCAATCAGTTGCACTCTCATATAATGCAATAATTCATTTTAGAAAAATGTAGTATCATAATTTCTTCTATTATTATTCAGGATGTTAACAATTTTATTACTTTTTATTCAAATTCAACGAATATTACATACAAAATTATTACTTAGGTCGTTAAAAATTGTGATAGACTCGCAATCGTCAAAATTAAGCATACTCAAATAGTTTTTCCTATTTAAGAAATATTATTTTGACAATAGGATACTTATTGGAGTTATACATTTTTTGAACTTCAACCCGGGATAGGAGGAGCGACAACGTGCCGCGTATGTGTACTCATATGGAATCAAAATTTGATTAAATTAATCAATTGACAAGAAATTAATTTTGAAAACATCAAAACACTGTACCGTCATTGATAGTACAAAATTTTATATCTCTTCATTCAGTCGTAGGTTAAAAGGACGAAGCTGGTACGGTTAGCACATTTGAAATAGGAATGGCAGTTTTTTGTCATCTGCATCCGTTAGGAGATAAATGCAATATAGTCCATAATATAACTTCGAAACTCCTTGAATCCTCGTTCATCCAGAAATTCAGATTGACTCTTATTGTATTAACTGTTTTATTAGTTTAGTTTATTTAATATATTTGCGTTCCATTTTGAAACAACAGGAGGGCCACATTGGGACGCTTCTGAACCGTGGTCAGATGACAAGGACGATACCTGGGCCGATACCTTCCTCTCCGAACTTCAGCACCACATCAATGATAGGACGTTTGACCATCGATTCGTTCGTTGACCAGATTACACTAGGTCCACATATATTGCGGTTCTTAGATGGAATCAGGTTTCGAATCTGGTACCATCTGGCCCAGTAGCCGAGCCTCTACCACCAGGCCACCTCGGATTCTGTTTTTTTTAAGGAAGTAACAAAAAAATTTCCAAAGTAGCTTTAAAAAAATTAACTTTAAAAAGTTCCTTTATCCCAACTTTTCTAACATATCAAATATTGACACTCAAATGTTATAAATGCAGATTAATCTATCGAAAATAAATCACAAAGAAAACATGTTGCTCATGCTTTTTGCACGTATCCTGATTTTTTATCAAGATTTTTGATTACTTAATTTGTTCTTTGCTTTTTTTTAATTTAGATCTATTTGTATCTTTTACCTTGAGTTGTTTCAATTTTGCAAAGATGGAATTTTTTAAATCTATTTTTCACTCACTCACTGTTGTGCTAAAGTTTTAAAATTTTTCACACTTATGTGCTCTCGATGACACTGCATTGTTTTAATATTTTCAGGACTTAAATATCACTTAACTGATTAATTTAATTACATTTTTTCCATATGAATGACGCCACGCGGTGGAAAATTCCAGAAAATATTGATTTCAAGATTGCATAATATTCATAATTATGAATTATAAACTAAAGGGGAGGACCAAAGGAAGCAACAGAGGGTGAAATAATTCCAAAATTTGAAGCGAATCGAGAAGTTAGACCATTTAAACTGCATTAAAAATTTAGAATTTTTATAATCTTATGAAATATTTTTATTAATCATCAAATCAACGCATATTTAATTATGGAATTCTTGTAATATTCTCATTTACTTGTTATAAAACTCCACTAGTCAATTTTATGAAGAAAAAAAAACTTACTGAATTGTGCTTAAACTTTTACATAATGTAGTTAATTTCTACTGAAAAATAACTAATCGAGAATATCAGTATATAATATCAGTTATCATTTCAGTCATCAGTATATAATATCAGAGTAGAAGTATCAGTACCGTCCTGCCTGTAAATCCCGTATTGCCGTCTGATTTTTTTTATTTTTTAACGTAGGACTACGTTTCTCCCATTGGGGTCTCAGGAAGGAATTTGATTCACATGCCAAAACGACACAAAAAACGTTGTGTGGGAGATCCTCTATATCTCGGTAAATACATATGTTAAAACGTAACTGATGTCTTATTTTAGAGATAAAGGGTAGCAACAGAAGTTAGAAAAAAAATTGAAAATCGGAATTGTAGTTTTGCGACTAGTGAGTCGCAAAGTTGGGCAAAAATACGCATGAATTGGTGATGCGATCCTCTATATCTCGGTAACTACATATGTTGAAAACATAACTAATGTCTTATTTTAGATCGATGAAGAGTTTCATATAGTTAAAGATGTTCCAATTATTGTCATGGGTGACTTTAATGTAGATGTCAAAAGGAATGAGAAAGCATTCGGTTTCATGAAGAAGCATTTAGATTTGAACATGGTGCCAACAAATTATCCTAATATTCTGGGAAATTCATATAATGATTCAACTTTTACAAGAAACATTAGTCCCGAATTATTAAATTATGCATGTTACTTTTCATATCATCGACCGATCCTACACACAATTGTAACATATCCACGCACGATTAAAGAATTCAAAACAAAAGAATTGACATTGATAAAAAATAAAACAATTTTAATTGTAACCGTAGTTTCATTTTATTTCACCAAATTAACATACATTAGCATTTCAGAAAAACTAAAGAGAATTGAGAGTAACTTCGAGAAATAAAAGAAAATAGATTGTAACTCCAAGAAACAAAAGAGAATCACCAGTAACTTCGAGAAACAAAAGACTATCGCGAGTAACTTCGAGAAACAAAAGACTATCGCGAGTAACAAATAGAAACCGAGAAACAAAAGAGTCATGCGAGTAAAGTAGTCCTACGCCTTTAACATCAGCGGCTGTTTGAAAAATACAGTTTCTCGTCATTTTTTTTTGTCCCGACTTGAAAACATTTCTTATTTTTTACTTATCCGTAATCAACAATATTAAATAGAAACTTAAGTAGATTTAATTTTATTAAAAATAACTTCTGAAAAATCCTTTATCTCAAATTTTAATTCGTATGAAATGCCACTCCAGTTTTGCAAATATAGATGAATCTGTCTAAAAAAATTAGTGGAAAAATATATTGTTTATATTTTCGCCTTCATTCATATTATTTGTGTGACAAATAAGTGCACACCTAAAAGGTTCTTTATTGCAAAACCAATAGATAAGCGTCATAACTAGCCACGCGCCTTATAGACGTGAAACTTTCCTCCACCTCTCCAACGTCTAAATTATTTAGGGTTGAAGTTAAAAAAATATATTCTCTACAGTCCAAATAATCTTTTTTAAAATGAGGAAAACCTATTAGAGTATGATAACTTTTGATTTTAAGTTCATCGTGTTGATTAATATTATAATTATTATGATTTAATATACATAACTGGATGAAACTTTGCAATATGGAAGTTACTCCAAAATGTTCATATAGAGATATAAGTGCTTTCGCAAAATATTACAGAAGAAAATTGTGATACTATATTAGCATGAACTTCAAATTTTAATGGAATAATTCTCTAACACATTGTCAAGTATTCTATAAGTTATATAAGTTTCGTATTATTTCGTGGAAAAATTTGTATATTATAAGCAAAAAAAATGCGAAAAAATATGGGATTTTTAAAGAAAAACCATTAGTTAGCAAGTTTATTTACCAGAATAAACTTGCTATTTTTACAAAAATCCATGTAAGCAATGTGCACAGCAAATTAAACCATTGAAGAAATTTGTAAACCATTATCAGCCTTCTTATTTTGAAAGTAATTTTACAATATTTTCATAGTTTTAAAACATATGCAGTTGAAAAATAACATTAAAAAATATATATATAAGTTATTTTTCAAAAAAATGTCACCGAACACAGTCGGATACCTTAAATGCCCTCGTGACCGAATTTTCACAGTAAAATATGAATTAGAGTCTATTTTTTACATGGACGAAGTTTAAGGGCAGTTGGTCTAGTCTTTCCTGAGAAGCTCTACAAAGTGTGAAAATTCGAAAGTGTCTGGATACTTTTGATCATATAAGTGTATCTTACAAATATTATCGTAAAGATAAAAGAAATTTGGGTTGTGTTAAGAGGTGTGGAGCCTTGACATGAGAATTAAATCAAGAGAAGCTCTTCAATAATTTTAGAGGTGTGCGGAATGCAATTATATATTTTTGTTAAGTACCCCCCCCTCCCAAGTGAGTGTTATTTTGGTTTTTAGCCAATTATTAAGCGTTTTAGTGGTTTGATTGCAGAAAAGCGAATTTGATTTTTTTTGGTTATAGATTGCTTGTTATTGCTTTTAAATAACACGAAATTCTAAACAAGGAAGGCTAATATTATTGATTTAAATTTTAATTCAGTACATTGTCATTCTAGAAGCATAAAATACTGTTATCGAAACATTATGATGGACTGAAAAACTAGCTGGAGAAAAATTTCTCAAACAATTTTCTGACAGAACGAGAATTTGACTGACCTGCTCTTAAACCAGAGCCCGACCCTCTTGCCGTACCCTAAGGCGGAGGGGTTCTCCTCTTTTTGTAATGTGAAAGAACTGTCCTTGTGGTTTTTTTTATGAGGGTAAGGAACCCTTGAGTTATTTTCAGGTGCCAGAAAGTACCATTTATTTCCTTCTTGGCAAAAAGGCTAAAAATTTGATGAAAAAGATGACGTCACAGCCTAGTAAACTTTGGCGCCATCTCTTGGGAAAAGGCATTTTTTAAATTCTACGAAACAAGCCTTAAGCAAAACTAGCAACATTATTATGCTATATCTGTTCCAAATGATTCATGCAAACAGTTCTAGTTACACAACAACAGTAAATAATAGTAAAATATAATACATTAGTAAATAATACATTATATTATACAACGCATTGCAAACACATAAGAAAGGTATATTTCTTACAATACATGCTTTTAACATTTTTTTACAGTAAAGAATCATCAATAAAATAATTGTTACACAATTTGGATAGAAAAAAATACTTCTTATTTTCTTAGGTACAAAGAACCCCCTTTTTTTTTTTCAGAAATCCAAATAAGAATTCTGCATGGCTTTATCTTTAGATCCAATAAATTTAGGGCATAATATACTTTTATTTTTCAGAATAGTTTCTACAATTTTAAACTTTTCCTCTTATAGCTTTTGTGAAAGTAGATAAGACTTTGACTGACTACAGTACATCATGTTCAGATTGATATAACTTTTGCATCAATCTCTTGACATTTTACTTACACTATTATCCAGTTTAAAAGTCTTGTATCAGGAAAAATCTCCATTTTAGAAATATAGAATGTTCTTCAATCCACTTGTTTCTGCACTAAAACTTAAATAGCGAGACAATATTATTTCCCTGTCCCTACTACGATCCTTCAAGTAAACAAAGAAACCTGACATGAGGGTGTGCCAAGGTAGCGTTTCACACCTCTTATGGTGAATTCCAATTAAAAAAATAAAAGAATTTTTCTTGAAACATGTTCCATCTGTTGAATGTGACTATAAAGTAAGATAGCATGGATTTGACTCATTTCAAATACATGGAAGTCTATATTTTTCACATTTTAAGTGGCGTGGGATGTCGGACAACCCCTTACACGTCCTTGCAGGTTAAAATGTTTATAACCATAATTATTTTACATTGGTTATTTACAAATGACATTTTATTTATGAGCATGAGTTTTCTGGTTTCTCAAAATCTCACTTCAGAATGTGCATTGCTGTGCTTGATCAGGGTTGAACAGAAAACCTTATCTGAATGTTCATACAATTTAAATTTATAAATTTTGGATGCAACTAAATGCAATTATAGCTAATTGTTATCAATATATTAACCCATTAATACCCAAGTCACATTTTTTTCATTAATATTTTATTCTACTAATGTTATATGTCACAAATCAAATGGAAAAAAATTACTAAAAAATTCTGGTTGAAAAATTTATGTTTTAGTACTCTCCAAAACCTAGTATCCCTATTAGGGATGTATTGCAAAATAACTATCAAAATCTAAAATTATGTGAAATTCCAAAAAGAAAATGTATTCTTACAATTGTATTAACTGACTTATTTGTTAAATACAAGCAAATTAATTGATCAAACTTACCCTTTTCATACTGACATTAGAAAAAAAACTACCTGAATGGATGAATCCGATTAGAAAATAACATAAAAAGGTTAAATTTAAAAAGGCTAATTAATAGGCTAAATTAATAAAAAGGCTAAATTTTAAAAAGAAGAGTTACTTTTTTTTCTGTATTAGTTTTATTTTCAATCTTTAATAATTTTCAGCAACCAGATGCTTCATACATACTGCCATCGATTGAATATAAAAGAAATGTAAAAATACTTTTTTGAAGAAAAAAAAATTCTGCGAGTTTTAGAAGCATCCTTAAAAAGGAATGCTAGGCCAGGTTAAACCGAGACCAACTCAAGATAAATAAAACCATTCTTTTTTATAGAAACCACTTAATTAAATATTTCCAAATAATTCTCATGAATGGAATATAAAGACTGGCATTATTTCAAGAATGTTTTTCACATGTAACAACAGGTGTTACAATTCCATTTTGATTGATTAAATTTTTCAGCAGCTTATTATATAAAAAGTAGTAATAAGGTAACTCACAAAAGTGAAAAATATCACAGCATTATGAGGAATTAATAAAAGGTGGCAATAAACAAGAAAAAATATATAAATTCATAAGGTAAAAAAATTATTAAACATTGAAAATAAAACTAATACAGAAAAAAGTAACTCTTCTTTAACACAAAATTTACAATAAACTAATTTTTTAAGGGTAACTGCCAAAAATAAATAAAAGTGAAAATTATAATGTTATAAAAGGGCACTAATAGAATGAATTAATAAATTTTCCAAGTGAAATTCAAACTTTTTATAAATTTTGCAACAATAAATGAAAGTTTATTTACTTAACTTTGTGAAAAGTAAATATATATCATAATATAGATTAAATACAAGCAAAAAATGAAATATGCAATTAAAATGGATTTTTAAAAATGTAACGAGATTTACTTCATTAAAAAAAATGTTTACAAAACTGTCAAAATAGAGGCCATGAAATTCTAAATAATTGCCTACTAAGTAACCTACTGCTTGTAATTGATAACACAGATAGGACAAGCTTATAATCATAATTTTGTAAAATTAATTTTTTATTTCATAATATTTATAAGATGAAACTGTTAAAAAACTCATATTTTCTCACTATAAAATAATCTTTAAAATTTGACTGATTGAGTATAATGTCTGACATTATAAAGCGTCTGGTAAGAAAAATTACACAAATAAAATCATACATACATCAGAAGAAAGCATTCATCAGTACATATGAAATTAGAAAATGAAACAAAATTTTGCTTTGTAGATCAATGTCATTATAAAAGCAGTCACTTAACAAAATAAACTGATATCATTTGAGCAGTACTAATAGAATTTCACAAAGAATTACTATTTTTGAGGATTCCATTTTCTTCACCTGCCAGTTGTCAAAGCAATAAATTCCGACAGAATAAATACTAACTCTATTGATATAAACTCTTTCATATATCATGCTAATTATATACAAAATACACAGGAATAATTCAAGTACTACAAAAAAAGCATATAATTTATTATTCAAAAAAATCTACCGTTAAAGGTACACATAATCTAAAGTAAACTTCAATATTTTAATAATAAACATAACATTAACCAAACAAAAAAAAAAGTAGAATGTCAACAAAGTTGGCAAAATTTTTATCTAAATTTGAATAAGCTAATAATTATGCTTTCCAAACAGTTCAAAATTTATTATGTTTTTCGAATAAAAAATATATGTGAAAGATCTCACGAAAATTCCATTCTGAGTTTCCTCCAACAGTAAATATTCATAACTTCATTAGTAGGTTACAATGAATTATTTAGAGCAACTAATATATCAACCGGTAGACAAGCATGAAAATGTATTATTCTTAACTTTCTGAATAAGAAAACACACTTACTTTAAATTATAACATACTTTTTCAAAAAATAAACAAAATTAACTCAGTAATCATTTAAAGAGTAACTTGATGTATCCACACTAGTTAATTTAAAAGCAAAAGAAAAACAGAAATTCATGTATACATCACATAGATGGATGGTTTTCACTTCAGTTCTTCTTGAGCATACTTGAAACAGTTGTTGAGTGCGTTAAAAGCAAACAAAATGCAAAGTTTAATGGGATAATTAGTTTCTATGTTACAGATAATGCTTTTTTTGTTGAAAGATTTAAGTTTGAAAAATTAAGAAAATTTTCATAAGTCACTGTGAAATTATTGTCATCTTTGCAAATGGGGAGGAATACAAGCACACTGGTTTCCAACGGGCGAGTTTTCTTTTTTGTTTATTTACATGAAACATGGACTTCCGCTTTGAAGATTCCATTGACTTAGCATCATTACGGAATTTATTTATTTACATTAAAATGCCGTAAATACGTAATTCCGGTGTAATGCTTAGTCAATGGAATTTTCAAAGAGGAAGTCCAAAAGTAATGCAAATAAAGTCAAGGTTATTAATGTAAGTAAAAAAAAACAAACAGAAAACTCGTCCATAAGGCTGGCTCGATTGGCGTAGTGGTAAGGTCCCGGATTCGGGCCCAGAGGATGTCCAGAGGCTCGGAACCTGATATCACTGCCTTGAGGTCCGGCCCGAGGGGGTGCAAAAGTTGCGACCGCACAAGGACCCTCACCGCTGACGGATTTTATAAAATTCATTAAATTTTTTTTTTATCTTTGTTTAAAAATTCTTTAAACCAACTTCTATTTTTAAAAAAAGCATAAAATAATAATTTTTCTAAAAGGAAATATATTGCAATTTTTTCTGGTTTTGAAAATTTCCTTCAAAGATCCGTTAAAAAAGTAATTGGTGGATCTAATGGATAAGAATCCAACAATTCCTTTTGCTACCTGAAGGTCCTCGTGTTTCCGATTCTTGGGCAGAGTAAAAGGTAAAAAGAGATAACATTGTGCAGTCCTAAAGCAGGTTCGATTGCTCCAGGCATCATATGGTCACTCTTTTTTCGGTGCGGGGGGAGGGGGCACCCCAAAGTGGATGTCCGTCATTTCAAAATAAATTGCAGGTGATAACATTCAATACATTCCTTGTTCCCGATACTATTACTTTCAGGGTAAACAGGGGTGGCGCCAGTGGGGGGACCATCCCAGATAGCAATTTTAGTTTGCGGCAAAGTTGCAGCAATCTTGCTCTGCAAGCTTGCAACAAATTTGACATGACAAGAACGCAAGCTTGAAACAAGTTTGCAGCCCGTTAACGCAAGCTTCTAAGTCACCACGCGTCAAATTTGCCACGTCAAACTATAGCAAAAACAGACTACAAAAACAACCTCGGATTAGAACTCGCAACCTATCGCTTCCTAACCTGACGCTCTAAACCACTCGGCCAGATAAACTCCGAGAGGAGAAGATAGATTGTGCTAATATCGTTCATCTATTTATCGATTTATTTTAAACTGTTTTCTTGATTTCATTAATTTTTTAAAATTTTGTGTTGAGAATATGATTTGAAGTCGAAGAGAGCGAGCGGATTTTCGCTAATAATACGTTTTGCCAGTGGAATAAGTTATGAAATTAGAGCTCAAAAGAAATTACTTTTAAAATGGGACAAAATGAAAGTTATTATTTTTCAACAAACACTGACACTGTTTTTTAGGTTTCATTTTGTTTATAAACCTTAAAATTTAAACATTAAGAAAAAGGTGATATAGTTTTCTTTAAAGTGCGAGGTCTATATTTAGTAAAAAGATGGAAAATGTTTCACAATATTTTTTTATAAAAAAGTTATTTTTTTTACAAATTATCGTTGATTTATTTAATTAATAAAAAGAAGGAC